>APFE031102064.1:26646-44649 GCA_000404065.3 Pinus taeda
TCAACATAATATTATATTGCATGATGGTTAATTTTCATATATATATAATATATATATATATATTATTTTATATATATATATATTATAGACAAAACCCTTGTAACTTGAAATAACCTCTTTAGTTTTGGAATTAAATAATATATCTTTTTTTAATTATGTTTTGTGAGTGACCTCCTTGTGGGAAAATATCATGTTTGAGTGATGATTATATAAATAAACCATTATAAATTTAATTATATCTCAATTGAGAAATTGAAAGTGAAGATAATCATTCACTCACAAATTTGGACAACTTGTAATTATAATTATCAAATCACTTTCCCTTTATATAATATTGTCTCATCAATAATTTTTATATCAAGTTAATTAATTATAATTTAAATGAATTTAAAAAAATTAACCATTAAGATAGAAAGTGTTTAAGTCGGTAATATACCATATTTTACTATACACAAACTATAAAATATAAAGCAACAAAAAAAACATTTTTCTCATGATAAATCTCCCAACAACTACTAGTGCTTCTAGCCTTTTTCTTCAGCCCCATAATTGATATTTTTCATATTATTGATTTTTATTTTGATTTAAAATGAAAAAAAAAGATTAATTAAGTGGATAGATGTCTTTGTTTTGGAATAGGGTTTCACAATCATGATCAACCTATGCAAACCTCCCAAGTGATATGTAGAATATGGGCACTTAATAGGCAAGGGTCATAGATGCTTCACCTGATCAAAACCATAATCAAAAGTAAACCATATCCCTATATAAAAAGACCTTACATTTTGCAAATCCAATAAACTATATGCCTATGTAAAAAAACCTTACATTTTGCAAATCAGAGTATACTACTTTAAGAATTCACAATATACCTCTCTTTTGATACACACTAACCTAGATCCATCCTTAGTTAAGGTGAATGGGAAATGAGAATCAAAACCTAGTGAGTGGGAAATGAGAATCAAAACTAAGGGTTTGGAGGGATACCTAGAGGAAGAGGGAGAAGATGGATCTAGGCTAGTTTATGAGAATCAAAACCTAGCGAGTGGGAAATGAGAATCAAAATTGATGGTTTTGACGCATAGGAAGAGGAAGAGGGAGAAGATGGATCTAGGCTAGTTTAATTCCCTCTTTAAAAAGACTATATTCCACATGAATATCATGGGAAATACCATGGGTTCTATGGGTAACTTCATAGAACAAGACAACATCCTTGGATGCAATAAAACAAACCTCCCAAATGATAGCTAGAAAATTGGCACTTATTAGACAAGGGTCATAGACGCTTCACCTGATCAAAACTAGAATATAGACACTTAATAGGAAGGGGTCATAGACGTTGCACCTGATCAAAACCATAATCAAAACTCATCAAAACCAGAATATGGGCACTTAATAGGCAAGACCATAATCAAAAGTAAACGATATCCCTATGTAAAAAAAATATTACATTTTGCAAATCCAAGTATACTACTTTAAGATATCCCTATGTAAAAAAAATCTTACATTTTGCAAATCCAAGTATACTACTTTAAGAATTCATAGCAGACCTCTCTTTAGATATACACGAGCCAAGATCCATCCCTCTCTAAGCTTGAGAGATCGACAAATCTTGAGAGATCGACAGTTAAGGCTAATGCGAAATAAGAATCAAAACTGAGAGAGAGAGAGAGAGAGAGAGAGAGAGAAAGAGGGAGAATGAGAAGATGGATTTAGGATGGTATAATCCCCCCCTTTAAATAGACTATATTCCACATGAATACCATGGGTTCTTATAAACCTTGAGCTCAAAAACCAGTAATGGACAAAACAATATCTCTTGATATAATAAAAAATAATAATGTAGAATTTTCATTTTTACATAGAGTTATTTTAATTTTTATTTCAAATTTACCTTTACTCAACAAAAATTGATTAAAAAAATAATAACCTAAATTTTTTACATAAAATAATAATGTAGACTTTTCATTTTAACATAGAGTTATTAATTATCAAATCTCTAGATAGATCAAAGTTAAAATGGATCTAGGGTTTGTTTAAATTTTATTTATTTTTTTAATGTAATTTCATTGAGTCAAAATATTTTAATTTTAATTAATTAATCAATTTTTTTTTTTTTTTTTTTTTTTTTTTTTTTTTTTTTTTTAAATTATTGTAAAATGAAAGATGCTTTTTGGGCATGTGGTATTGATAAGTCATGGTATTGGCCCATGGTATTGTAACAAAGCATGTTCACAACTTAATAATGTCCATGGTAAAGTGGACGTGAATATCCATGGTTAAAAAAATTGTTATATTATAAGTATTAAATTTTTATGTGCTTATTAATAAAGTTTAAATATGGTTACAAAATTATTAGACTAACATATATGGTAAAATGGGTCTTAATTTATAACTATTATTTATATCTCATATATTTGAATGTGATAAGGGATTTAGAGATATCTTAAAAGTAATTATAATATTTTGCTTTTAGATATTAATTAAAAATGTTATAAAATTAAATTCAAATAAAATATTTATAAATATTTTGATTGTGAAATGAGAGATGTTTTTTGGGCATGTGGTATTGGCCCATGGTATTAAAAAAAATTGAGCCCAATGTAAGGTATTGAATCATTTTAATCTCCCAAACCAGGGGCAAATATTAAAATTCGGCGATTTTAAGGGAATACGATTTCCCAAAACCAGTGAATCGGCCAAATGAAGGTTCGTTTAGTTTATCCGCCCATTTTTTATTTTGGGCTAAAATAAAAAAATTAATTATTTTTTAATTAAAATTGGGGCTAACTATATGAAAAGGGTTTTTAATAAAAAATTCGCCCTCTTAAAATGTAAAAAACCCTCAAATTTCGCCTTTGGGCTATAATTCGCCCCTAAAATTTACCATGCTGGAGGCTCTATATTGACTACTGAACATTGAACAAGATCACTGTTTGGAATATGTACCAGTTCTGTAGATTGATGACCTTCTTGACCAGCTGAAGGGGGCCAAATATTTCAGAAAGATTGAGTTGAAGTCAGGTTATCACCAGGTGCCTATCTGATGAGCCCCAGAAATGGGTAACTATATGGGCTCATTTTGCCTCTTAATGCAACTTAATCCACCATTCTCATTAGTTTATTGTATGTTTTTTATTATGTTTATGCTAATAGAGTGAATTGGGTTAGTCATTTTGCCATGTAGTCTAATGTGTGCTTTATGCAGATTTTTGGTCAATTTGTAGACAAAATCAAAGGTTTAATGAGCATTTGGCAGCCAAATTCGAGGAGGAACAAGGGAGAGGATTTGTAGGAGGATGTCCCCTTCATTTATGAACCCTTACCTCAAATTCTCTATTAGAAACTCGGAGCACAAAGGTCCACATTCCAAGGGGCATCCGAGCAAGTAAAGAAGGACTGCTGTTTATCTTCAGTTCTAGGAAGCCGAGTTCCTTGATTTTAGGAGGACTGTTGGAGGTCTCCATTTATATAAATAAGGTGGCTTAGGGCATCAGTTTTTTTAGTCAAATCTTAGCCATTTGATAGTCTATTTTCGCACTTTTGTGCAGTCTTGTACTCAGCTCATTTTCGAGTTCTTTTTGCGGACAATTTTGTGATGTAACTATTATTTTTTAATCAATGAAGATGAATCTAGCTTTGAACCAGCACTAATCTTTTCTAGAGGGCTAAAGCTCTTGGTTTAGGGCCCAACCCAAGCTGCCCAGCACCTCCTTTGTGTATTTATATGGTTTTTTGCATTCATAAGCTGATTTCTATTGTTTAGGATTAATTTTGTTTTGGTAAAATAGGTTGCTTTTGATGATTAAATTAGTTGTTCTTGCTTCAAGTTTCTTGAGTAGTTTGCTATAGTAACAGAGAAAGATCCAAAAAGGCTACCAATAGGTATTGATCTCCTTTTTCCCTCCTTGGGACCATGATTTGAGGTCAAGGCACTACTGCTGCCACCAAAAACACAGTTTTTGTCTTTCATGCAATTGCTAGTGTGATGTTTTGAGTTGGAGAAGTTGATATTTGCTTGGATCCACATGCTTAGACCATTTCATGTTCATTTACCATGGCTTTCTTGCATAAATTTCTGTTCATCAAATTTGTTCAATAGTACTCTGTTCTTAGGTTAGATTTTAGGTCAAAATAGACATCTCTATTTTTCAGTTTTTGCTTTGGTCAGTTTTAGGAAATAAGAGTGCAGCTCACTTGTAGAACACTCCAACTTATCATTCCTCCACATCACAACTTGTACCAGTTCATCTCTCAAGATTTCCCCACTCATTCACCTCATGTCGCCAATCTGCCCTAATTTCTGTGTTTTTGTGCAAAGTTGCTTTCTTCCCCTTTGAGAAAATCCAACCCTCTCCTTCATTTCTGATCTTCATTAACAGACTCCTAGACCCTCCAACACCTTCATCCAGCCTTCATTTCCCTTTTCCCACCATTTTCCACCTTCAAACCTCCAAAAACCATTTTCGGCCTCCTCGTGTAGAACTTCCTGTAGATCCCCTGCAGCCTCCTGTAGAAGTTCATGCGAGCGATTTTTCGAAGTCTGATTGCAATGGAAGTCTCCAGAAGGGTACTAGGGACTTCTTAGGACCCCTCCACACCTTCCTCACCATCTGCAAAAGCCAACTCCATCCTCCTTTGCCACCAAATCTCTGCACAGTCACAATCAGTCAAACCATAAGCATAATAATCCCACATAAAAATACCCAAAAAATACAAAAAGATGATTCCTTTCCATCTCTCTTCAAAAGTAACTTGAATAAATGCAATGTACCTTTTTAGAAGTTACTAGCACCAATTTTGGTAGTTTCTACCTCCTTTCATGCAGAATTTGGGTTTGCTAAGGTTTGCATTTCATTTAAGTTTTCCTTCGCTTTCTGCAAGTAGAATAGCCCCTATAGAATTAGCTCTCTTCCATCACAGTAAAAGCTTCTTTTGAGAACTCATAGAAGTTGGCTTAAGCTCCTAGTGAACTTGTGCCAGCTGACCAAGTGACAGCGTGCAGTGAGAGCTTGTACTTGTGCATACAACACTGTCACTTCCAAGTTTGTTATGAACTACCGGGTTGATAAAAATAAAGAAGGGAGTCCAGGAGTTGCAGCATTATTGCTACAATACTGGAGTTCACCACTCTTTTTGACGCCGTTGCCAAGGAAGCATCAGAGTATTTGTGATTACTGCTTTTCTTCTCTTTTCTACTGCAACATTATGTTAAACAGTTTATTTCAGCAAGAGTAGAGTAGTTGTTTTATTTGAATTCTGCAATTTCACTTATGAAAAAGTAGATTAGACATTTTCTGCTTTCATTTCAATTCTACAATTTCATTTCTACAAAAGTAGATTAGACATTTCCTTCTTTCATTTCAATTCTACAATTTCATTTCAGCCAGCATAGATTAGACATTTTCTGCTTTCATTTCAATTTTGCAAGTTTATTTCAGCAAGCGTAGATTAGACATTTCTTGCTTTCATTTCAATTCCTCAATTTCATTCCAGCAAAAGTAGATTAGACATCTCATCCTTTCATTTCAATTCAACACTTCTCATTTTAGCAAGATTTATTTTAGTTAGCTGCAATTTGCTGTTCAATCCATTTCAGTTTTTGCAGGTACAAGTAGAACAAGAAACACAAAAATCACCCAAAAAGAGATTTCCTTTCATGCCTCGTAGGAACGGAGATAATTCAGAAAAATGTTTGCCCAACACCTCCACTGCTTCACACAGCCAACCTTCTCTTTTCTTCGGTGGCTGCAATAAAAAAACACCCTTAGGTAAGAACCATACATATTTGAAGAACCTATAGGGGAAGAAGAAGAAGAAACCCATTCCTTTGGAGCCAATCGCTGAAAACAGAAATGTTGGGAGCAATACCTTGTCTTCCAACTCATCTCTTAGGAGTGAATTTGAGAATCGGCTAGAAGATTTCAAGAGCGAGATGAGGCAAATTCTTGCCATGCATATCAAAAGAAAACAAGAGGAAGCAGAGAGGGCTTTGGCCATCTTTTGTCATAGGTGCACTAGAAAGCATCCTAGGAACGAATGTCCATTTCACTCTATAGAAGTGTGTTTAGTTTGTAAAGAAGATCATTCTGTGAATTAGTGCCCTTCCTCACCCAGAATTAAAGCTGCATATTAGAGGGCCAAAGGAGCCATTGAACCACTCTATTTTATGAACCAAAGGAGGCCACATGGACCCAGACCTTACCAGTAGGGAATGTAAGGGACATCCCAGACCTATTACAACCCCAATCAAGCCACGTCCATGCCTTCTTGGGGTTCCCCTACTCATCCTTCCTAGTCCACACCCCCTCCTTGGTCGTATCCTTCTCAATACCATGCTCCTCTAGTTGCTCATTCGTTTCACTCTTATGCTTAGCCACAACCTCAGTGGAATGCACCTCATCAGGGGTGGAGGCCCCAGTACAACTCTCCTCCTGCTCTTTTGCCTCCACCACCTGCTCAACTGCAACCATTGCCTCCTACTCCACCAAGGCAACCCCAAATGTCTTCTCAACCGAACCCGAACCCAAATAATAGATAGGCCCAACAAGTATATAGTGGGGAACCACCATTTCCAAACCCACACATTAGAGTAGCTCAGCCCAATTACAAAGCTGAGGTAAAACACTTCCAAACAACTCCTCTTAAGCCCGATGATATTCACTGTATCTCAGGAAGAGTATTGTAAAAAAGAGATTATATTGATATCATTGAAGGACCACATCCAGCAGAATAAGATGCAAAAGAGAAGATCAAAGAACCATGGGCTGCACTTGATGAAGAGAAGACATCAGAATCAGAGATCGAGAGAGCTCCCTCATGGTTACCATCAAATCCTCCATGTATTCAAGAGAAGAATCAACAAAAAGAGGAAGATATGAAGGTCATGGTAGAAGAAGACATGAAGAATGATCTAGATCAGTAGAAAGGCCAAGGACATCACAACTATATTGAGATATGGTTCCAGACGGTCATTAAGGTGCAACATCACTCTCTTCCTCAACTATGCTTGATCCCTTCAAAGTCAAATCATTTGGTCTTTGAAATCCGAATATATGTCGAAGCATACATTTCAAGCCTCCACATCAATTTGTCTATCATTTTGATGTGCACATGGCTCCACTGGACGTATTCTTATACTTGAAAATGATTTTGTTTTTCAAGTAGGGTAGGGTATAGAGAACAAAAAAGGAAAAAATGAAAAATAAGAGAAAAAATAAAAATCTAAGGTGAAAACCTCCTCGGAGGCGCCTCAGATTGGCTCATTGATTGAAAACCTCCATGAGGCGGTCAATGGGTTAGAAAGAAGAGAAAAGAAAAAATAGAATAAGGTCCTTGAGTGAAAACCTCCCTTGGAGGCCCCTAAAGCAGACAGTTAGGGTGAAAACCTCCTTTGAGGTGCCCTAGTTGTTTCAAAAAAAAAAAAGAGAGAGAGAGAGAGAGAAAGAAAAAGAAAAATGAATTTCCAGTTGTATTGCAGGTCTGCAAGAGAACTTAAGGAAGCAGCAACAAGTGCCAAGAAATCTTTGAAACCAATAACAACACCTATCCTACCTTCCCTCACCCTTCTCCATCATTCTTGACATTCTTTCCACCTCGCTGTGCTTCTTTCTTGAAAACTGTGTTTTCTACAGGAGAGTCCTGTAGAAATTACAGAGAGCTAGAAATGGACTCTAAAAGAAGTTTGGGGAACATGGAAGCTTCATAAAGGGTTTATACATCCTCCTGCTGTCTTCAAACCTCTCTTCTGATCATCTCTAAGCTTGCATCACACCCCAAGCTCATTTCGCTTATTGTCCAAAAATTGCAGAATGCTCTGATACAAAAATACATAGAGCAGAAATTTGTTTTTTCCCTAACTTGAAAACCGTGCATCCATTTAAAAACCTGTTCCTCTGTTGCATGAATGTAATTTAAAAACTGCATGGACAGTGAGATGGTTGTGATTAAACAAGATCGATATCCAGCTAACTGGCCACCCTCATCTAGTTCAGACAGTGCCTCATCCAGTTCAACCAGCGCTCAGTGGGTGCAATCAGCACGTGTGTTCAACCAACTCGGGAAGAAAACTAAAAACAGGTAGTGGTGGTAGTTTAAACTCCAACGCAATTAATGGAAGTGATGGCAGACAGAAAGCATAAGGTTTCATGATGACATTGCAAAAGGGACCAACAGTAAAAAAAAAAAATGCTTATGCACATTCCTGCCACCTCACCTCATCACCGTAGATCATGCCATCAACTTATGTATACTGCGGTAGAAGCCTTCACCACCTTTTGTTTTCATTTGCATCGACGAGTTCTCGATTGCAGCAACTCACCTACCACCTTCAGAACATCGAACTAGTCGTTTTCTACCAGTTTCTCAAAACCCTCCCGCCTATCGGGCTCTATAGGAGCACTATTGCATTCTACAAGAGCAGGGACACCATCTACAGGAGGCTTTCTACATGAAGGCTAGAGAGCAGCTCTGCAGAAGAAAAAGCGGAATTTTTGTCAAATTCGGGCTTGAAATGAAGTAGGCTCAGAAACCCACTTTGCATATGATATATCTATATAAGGTGGTGGATTAAAAGTAAAGTATTGGGTGGAAAAAGAAATGAAAAGAGAAGCTCAACAGTCTGCCTGTGTTTTTATGTGTTCTACACAGTCTCTCTATTTTCTTCTTTGCATTCAAAAATCTGTTTTTTTTCTTTCCTTACCCGTATTCTCCTAAAAAAAGAGCTGCAACCATAGCAAATCAAGCCTGGGAAGGAAACGAATTTGCAAGTCTGTTTACTCTGTGAGAAGAAAAAAACATTGTTTTATATGTTCTCTGTTCTGTCAAAGTATTGATTTTTTCCAAAAACCGAGAAGCAAATTCAGGTTGAAAACAGTTTGAAGAGAGGGAAAAATTGCAAATTGTTGTTGTAAAAGGAAGAAACACGAAAAACTCTCTTTGGTTCCAGAAAATTCCTCAGTTGTTCCTCTATTTTCGAGTTTGAAAATTTGCTGCCTTCTCACCTGAGAATTTCCAGTAGTCACTAAACATCATGACAAAGGGTTTTATGAGAAAGGAGCCTTTGAACTCCACCAAATTGCATGAACACCCAGAAGTGGTAGCCCTCTTTATCGGGGCAAATTGGATGCCTTTCTTTGAGAAATTTCATGGGTATGATGAGGAAATTACAGAGGAATTTTTATTGTCTTTAAGACCCCATTCAAAAACCATGCTATAGTCAGTCTCAGGGGTCTCACTATAGAAATCACCCCAGAATTCATCAGCCTTGAAACAAAGGAGGAAATCAAAACAGAAGATGAGAAGGAAGAACCTAAAACAGAGGAGGAAATCAAAATAGAAGATGAGAAGGAAGAACCTGAAACAGAGAAGAAAAAGACTAGAGCAGAAAGGAGGAAACCCATAACAGAAAAGGAAAAAGACTAAAACAAAAAATAAAAAGACTAAACCAGAGAAGAAAAATACTAAAGCAGAGAAGGTAGAAACTGAACAAGATGAGAAGAAAACCAAAACAAAGCTTGAGGAAGTAAAGCTAACAGAGGCAGAGAAGACAAAAGAAGAGGAAAAAGAGGAAGAAGAAAGACAATAGTGGGAGGAGGTGGATAGAAAGGCAAGATTCCATGATAAAGAGAAGGATATCACATCAAAAGCATGGGATGTCAGGGAATCCATCAGAGCCATCAAGGATGAAGAGATAGATTAGTTACTCAGAGGATGAGCAACACCTTCAGTAGGAGGGTAATGATGAGCCCCAGAAATGGGTAATTATATGGGCTCATTTTGCCTCTTAATGCGACTTAATCCACTATTCTCTTTAGTTTATTGCATGTTTTTTATTATATTTATGCTAATAGAGTGAATTGGGTTAGTCATTTTGCCATGTAGTCTAATGTGTGCTTTATGCAGATTTTTGGTCAATTTGGAGACAAAATCAAACGTTTAATGAGCATTTGGCAGCCAAATTTGAGGAGGAACAATGGAGAGGATTTGTAGGAGGGTGTCCCCTTCATTTATGAACCCTTACCTTGAATTCTCCATCAGAAACTCGGAGCACAGAGGTCCACATTCCAAGGGGCAACCGAGCAAGTAAAGAAGGACCGCTATTTATCTTCAGTTCTAGGAAGCTAGGTTCTTTGATTTTAAGAGGACTATTGGAGGTCCCCATTTGTATAAATAAGGTGGCTTAGGGCCTCAAGTTTTTTAGTCAGATGTTAGCCATTTGATAGTCTATTTCACACTTTTGTATAGTCTTGTACTCAGCTCATTTTCGAACTCTTTTTGCAGACAATTTTGTGATGTAACTATTATTTTTTGATCAATGAAGATGAATCCAGCTTTGAACCAGCACTGATCTTTTCTAGAGGGCTGAAGCTCTTGGGTTAGGGCCCAACCCAAGCTATCTAGCACCTCATTTTTTATTTTATATGTTTTTTTCATTCATAAGCTGATTTCTATTGTTTAGGATTAATTTTGCTTTGGTAAAATAGGTTGCTTTTGATGATTAAATTAGTTGTTCTTGCTTCAAGTTGCTTGAGTAGTTTGCTGTAGTAACAGAGAAAGATCCAAAAAGGCTACCAATAGGTCTTGATCTCCTTTCTCCCTCCATGGGACCATGATTTGAGGTCAAGGCACTACTGCTGCCACCAAAAACACAGTTTTTGCCTTTCATGCAATTGCTAGTGTGATGTTTTGAGTTGGAGAAGTTGATATTTGCTTGGATCCACATGCTTAAACCATTTCATGTTCATTTACCATGGCTTTCTCGCATAACTTTTTGTTCATCAAATTTTGTTCAGCAATACTCTGTTTTTAGGTCAGATTTTAGGTCAAAATAGACATCTCTATTTTTCAGTTTTTTCTTTGGTCAGTTTTGGGAAATAAGAGTGTATCTCACTTGTAGAACACTCCAGCTTATCATTCCTCCACAGCACAACCTGTACCAGTTCATCTCTCAATATTTCCCCACTCATTCGCCTCATGTTGCCAATCTGCCTTAATTTCTGCGTTTTTCTGTAAAGTTGCTTTCTTCCCCTTTGAGCAAATCCAACCATCTCCTTCATTCTTGATCTTCATTAACAGAGTCCTAGACCCTCCAACACCTTCATCCAACCTTCATTTCCCTTTTCCCACCATTTTTCCACCTTCAAATCTCCAAAAACCACTTTCAGCCTCCTCCTGTAAAACCTCCTATAGAACTTCCTGTAGATCCCCTACAACCTCCTGTAGAAGTTCATGCGAGCGATTTTTTGAAGTCTGATCGCAATGGAAGTCTCTAGAAGGGTACTAGGGACTTCTTAGGACCCCTCCACACCTTCCTCACCATCTGCAAAAGCCAACTCCATCCTCCTTTGCCACCAAACCTCTGCACAGTCACAATCAGTCAAACCATAAGCATAATAATCCCACATAAAAATACCCAAAAAAATACAAAAAGATGATTCCTTTCCATCTCTCTTCAAAAGTAACTTGAATAAATGCAATGTACCTTTTTAGAAGTTACTGGCACCAATTTTAGTAGTTTCTACCTCCTTTCATGCAAAATTAGGGTTTGCTAGGGTCTGTATTTCATTAAGTTTTCCTTCGCTTTCTGCAAGTAGAATAGCCCCTATAGAATTAGCTCTCTTCCATCATAGTAAAAGTTTCTTCTGAGAACTCATAGAAGTTGGCTTAAGCTCCTAGCGAACTTGTGCCAGCTGATCAAGTGATAGCTTGCAGTAAGAGCTAGTACTTGTGCATACAACACTGTCGCTTCCAAGTTTGTTATGAACTACCGGGTTGATAAAAGTAAAGAAGGGAGCCCTAGGAGTTGCAGCATTATTGCTGCAATATTGGAGCTCACCACTATCGAACCCTCTGATGTGTGGAAGACTGCCTTCAAATACAAGAAGGGCCTTTTTGAATGGTTGGTCATGCCGTTTGGATTGATGAACGCCCCTGCAACCTTCATGGGACTGATGGACGACATCTTGCGACCCTTCACCAATGCATCCGTGGTGGTGTATTTGGATGACATCTTGATCTCAGCCAGAGTTGGGATGATCACCTCCACCATATTCGACAGGTCTTTCAAACCTTGCGACAACACAAGCTGCGTGCTAGCCTGGAGAAATGCACCTTTGGCCTGAACCAGGTTCAATATCTAGGGTAAATAATTGATGAACATGGTGTACATGTGGACCCATTCAAGATACAAGTCATTCGGGATTGGCCAGCCCCAACCACTCAATAGAGCTCCACATATTTTTGGGTCTTGCCAACTTCTACCGTAGGTTCGTGTTGGGGTTCTCTCATATCACTTGGCCTTTAAGTCAAGTCACCAAAGGTGGAGCAAAAGAAAAATTTTTTGGTCTAAAACCCAACAACAAGCGTTCTCTGTGTTGAGGAATCGCCTCTGTTCTGCACGAGTGCTCACATTACCATACCTACAACAACCATTTGAGATTGAGACAAATGCCTCTGATTATGCTATTGGTGTGGTTCTTACTCAGCATGGGCATCCAGTGGCTTACCACAGTGAGACACTTTTAGACACAATCCGAAAGTACCCCACTTACGACAAAGAAATGTATTCCAATGTGCAAGCCTGCCGTCAATGGAAGCATTACATTATGGGGAAGGAAATGGTCATCCAGACAGACCACCGAACTCTACAGTTCATACAGACACAAGGGAAGTTGTAGAATGATCACCATAAAAAATGGTCCACCTACTTGCAACAGTTCCATTTGAACATTAAGTATAAGAAGGGAAACACCAATAATGTCATTGATTACATCTTCCGACCACTGGTGATGGCGCTGATCACTGTGCTCGACTCCTGTGGGCACGAGACATCGGGGTGGATGCATCTTTACAAGAGCGATCCAAAATTCAGCAGCACATACCAGACACTCCAGGAAGGGAAGCAAGTTACATGTTTTCCCCTTCAGGATGCATTGTTATGCCACCTGGGACACATCTGTGTTTCTTCAAGCAAGCGTGCCAAGATGATTTGGGAGGCACACTATAGTGGGGTCCTTGGACATTTCGGAGTAGACAAAACAGTGGTAGTATTATAGAAGTATTTTTATTGGCAAAAACTTCATCATGATGTTAGGAAGTACATTAGATCCTGCACCGCCTACGTCATTGCCAAACCAACCATAAAGAAGCAAGGCCTATATACTCCTCTACCTACTCCTAGTCGTCCATGAGAATCTGTCTCCATGGATTACATGTCGGGCCTTTCTTCTATTATGCACGTCAATGATTGCATTTTTGTGGTCATCGACATATTCTCTAAGATGGCCATCATGGCAGCCTGCAAGAAGAGTATCACAACAGAGGCCACTGCTAAGCTCTTCTTTGAGAAAGTGTGGGTACACTTTGGGATCCCACAATCCAATGTCTCAGATCGGGACACCAGATTCTTGAGTGCATTTTGGTCAAGTCTCTAGTCGATGATGAATACAAAACTTACTAAGTCCACGACTTTCCATCCCCAAACTAATGGCTAGACATAGGTTGTCAACATGATGATATTACACATTATACACATGTACAACTCGAAGCATCCACACACATGGGATGAAAGCCTCCCTTATGTCCAACACAGCTACAACATAGCTCTCCACAACTCAACAGGCCACATGTTGGATTGTGTTATATTCTTTCCACTACTATCCCTATATTAGGTGGGCAAACCTACATATGGTTTTATGCATGGTTTTCGCACATGGTTTTGGGCACGATGGTTTTCGTTCCATGGTATTGGATGCTTAAGCATGTATATATATGTATTGTAACATTGAAAGGAACATAATGAAAAATCAAGCTGGTAGTCCCGGTTTTGGGATCGAGGGGAAAATCTTTTTGTATATGTGTTTTATGTGTTATTCTCTCGCATTGTTTATTTTTTGTAATATTCCTCCCCTTAATTATAAATAATAAAATAATAAATAAAAAAAATAATAAATAAAAATAAGACAAAATAAAATTAATAATAATAAATAATAAATAATAATAAATAATCACTTAATAATATATAATAAAAATAATAAATCATAAATGTTAAATAATAAATGATATTAAAAATATATACAAGAAAATAAATAAAAATAAAAATAGTAATAACCATACTAAAGCTCTAAATAAGAATAAATAGAAATAAAACAAGAAAGCTATCAAAAAGAAAAAAATAAAACAAGAAAACTAAAAATCAAAAGAAAAGTAAAGAAATAAAACAAGAAAGCTAAAAGTCAAATCAAAGTTGCATGTAGACACATGGAGTGTGTGCATGTGGTTCCCCTTCCAATGTTTGTTCTATTTAATAGATGGCGAGAAAGATGAGAGGCATTCATGCATTCCATCATTATGAGATTCTATCTTTCATTCTCTTGGGAGAATGGTGTTCTAAGACTTAGGAGTCACTGGCAGTAGTACGTTGATTGAGGGCTTGGGGGTGGCCAGTTGTAGCAAATCCTTACGCAATTGAGCCTACAGTTGGGTGGAGAGTCGTTCCCAAAACCTTGTTGCGGTAAGCCTACTTCTACCACAGGTAAGCATAGGTAAGCACTATTCATAGTTTGAATTTAGTTAATTAATTACATGTTTATTTGGCTAGGTAAGTGCCACCCTGATTTAAATTTAATGTTAATAAGTTAAATAGATATTTATTTTGGGCTGTTACATGTGGTATCAGAGCAAGTTTCAACCCTTAGGGACTATGGGCATCTTTAAAAAAATAATAATATTTATTCTGTTAACTCGACTTGTTTTGAAAGTTACAGAATCATTACTTCCAGGAGGCTGCATATTTTTACAAACCCTCGCTATACACATTTCTGCCATTTTTTTTTAATGAACTTGTGGTAATATAATAATTATTCTAGTAGAAGGTTTGCTTTCGTTTTGGCCGTCACCACGTAAATTAATGCGTTTGAATATCTATTTATGGGCGGGATCACGGTCAATCCAAAGAGTGTGTTGTGTTTCAATTTATTTCACTGCTGATAAAAAAAAATAAAAATTGTTTCCGCTGTTCCCCTTACTTATATATTCCCGGTTTGTTGCAATTGCAGAAGCTACCCTAGATTTATGTGATTGTTTCGATTTTGTATGTTATTGTATATTATCCTTCATATAATTTCTGGTAGATTTGGCAATGTTTCTTTTTATTATTGCCAGGTTTTGTAGAATTTTGGGCATTGTTTTTGAAAAATAAAGTTCATGCATAGCCCTACCTAGAAAGTGGCATTGTTTCATTCTGTTTGCCGCTGGACGAGAGGACTATAAAGGAGATGAGAACATACAACATGCATTTCCCTAGTGCCGTTTGGAAGGCTTAAAATTTTCAAAATCTATAAGTAGGAACTGTTAAACAACATATAAATGGGCTTAAAGCACATAGAAATAGGCATTAATTAGTGAGAAATATGTTGGAATAGTAGGTTAAGCAGGTGCATTATACTTTGGATGTTTTGTCATTGAATATGATGAAATAGGATAGTCAAATTTACTTTCAATCTAGTGATTGATTTGACATTCGATTAGTTGAGTAGTTAGGTGAAGAAATTCTGTTTCCATTTTGATAATAGAATAGCATTATGTGGATAGAATTTAACATTAGGAAAGTAAAAGTGGTATCCTTATAGAGCTCGCCTAAAACAGCGAGACACGATAAGATAATATAGATGTTTTGCTGGCTGTTTTTGAGGCCATGGCTAAACATGTTTAGTTTTGTGAAATTATAGGTTTTTGTGAGTGGAATTTTGGTTTCTGAAAAATCAATTCGTATCTAACTTATGTAATCAGGATTATATTTATTATACTTTGGAGAATGGAGACTTTTTTTTTTTGGGATATCTAAAAAACGATAGTTATTAGTTTTAGTTATTGAGATTGTAAAGTTGTTTTAATGCAATTTGCTCCAATCTTTGTAGAAATTTACTGTATAACTGACATGGCATTGTTGGTGATTATTTCAAAGTGTTTGTACACTACTGTAGGTTGAAGATTAGTGAATTAAACAACAGAATGCTCGAGTGATAGTGAATTAAACGACATAATTTTAGAGTGATTCTTTTAGTGCTGCTTAGTGTTGACTAGTCCATTCCACGAATACTTGGAGTGATTCATTTAAGAGATGATATTGAATTTTTAGTTTTTATTTAATGGTAATTTTTTTTTTGAATCTATATTAATTTACTTAATTTTATTACCTTTGTTTTGATTTTGAAAAATAAATTTATTTTCATGTTTTAAAAGTGTAAAATATCAGATTTATGAATTGACAAAAAAAAATGTGAATATGCCATTTATATATTACTAATTGCAAAAAAAAAATTGATTAACCTGCAATTTACCATCAAATAATTGGGAACTCACATTGGTGGATGTTCAGAAAGTTATCCTCGAAGTTTAAATGCTGAGTACCTCCAACATTTTAGATAAATCTGTGATTCCACTTTGTGTCTGCCTTTTCTAATCTTTTCCAGCTCCTCACCCCACCTCCACCTCCAGGTTTTTATACAAATATCCAATTCCTAAATTGTTATTATTGCAATATAATTATAAAAATTAGAGGTGCTAGCTAAGAATCGTCTCATGGTTTTGTCAATTTACTGTTTTGTAAGTATAATAGATTATACACATGGAGATAATGGATAAATTTTTTCTAAAAGTTTTTAATTTTCAATATGTATGAGTTGTAGTTGAGTCACAAATTTTATAATCAATTATTGTGTCTATAGAATCAATAAATCCCATTGCTATATAATTATGAATGAGACCTATTGTGATATATTTGAGCGTGAGCAGACATGAGCTTCATCTAATTAAAAAAGTTATGTTATTGCAGAGAAAACACTTCCTAATTAAAGCCGTGCACAAAAGCATATATTTAAGTGAAATATATTATGGACAATTTCAAATGTTTTTAGATATTTTTCAAATCAACTAAACCAATACAAAATAATGATTGTAATCACGTATAGAGAGAACACTTACTGATTTCAGTTTTTATACAAAATATTATTAATTTTGAGATAATGATAGTATAACTAGTAATATCTTAAACAATGAATTTCACTAGAATTTCCTCAAGAGATTAAGACTCAAGATGATGAGGCTCATGCGAAATTTAATGATGTACTTAGATAATTATACGATGGTGTAAATGATCAACTTCCTAGTTGAAAGAAGTGATTATTGAAAAGTAATTGACAACTTGATGAAACCATATTGATGATGTTTCATGATATGATGATTCTTATAGTGATAATGTACCCATATGATGATTGCAATATGAATAGGTATTATGACAGTATGTCAAGGTATATCGACATATTCATTTACTATGTGATGATAGGTATTTAATGTTAAATACTCATGATGGATATGATATGCATAACATGGCATAGGAATTATGATGCTATAATATGAGGTTTATTGACATGTGGTTCACTTATTATGTGAAGTCATGATATGTCTTTGATGCAAATACGTTGATGGTCTAACTTATGATGGTATTTCATGAGGTGCAGCATACGATAGTTGTGTACAAATTTATGACATACATGAGCATAAAGTTCGTTATTATTCATAATGTTGCGATTAACATTGATGAATGTTCTCATGATGACATGCGAGACTTGGCATGTGGATTATTTTCTATGATACTATGATGGTATGGTTAATGCATTGGTTGCATGTTGAGGTGTGATGATTCACAAGACTCCACAAATGGGCCAAGAGGGCTGGTTTATTTGATGATCTCGTGTGAGCCCATACGCATGAGGGAGAATAAGTAACACCATATGGGCTGGGGACAAAACTCAATCAACACTACATATGCCAGTGGTTCCTTTGTCTTGTGTATAGCTCTTGATGGATAGCTCTTAAAGAGCTATGGGACCATCTTGAGAAGGCCGAGTGCCTGATGTTCCAGGCTTGGTGCCTGATGTTCCAGGCTAGGTGCCTGTTATTGGATTGGGATGCCGAAGTCTGGAAGGGGGTGTAAAGGACTTC
>APFE031102064.1:46120-56228 GCA_000404065.3 Pinus taeda
AAAAAAAAAAAAAAAAAAAAAAAAAAAAAAAAAAAAAAAAAACAATTACATATTGATTTTACAAGAGTTTACACCTGAACAACCAGACACTCTTGCAATGAGCTATTTATAATCTCAATGTCCTAACTACCTCTAATTATGGATCACTTATGAAATAACAAGTGTCCACTTACAATAAAATCTATTCAAACAACTTACTAACAATTCTCCTAAAATAGAGCCTAAGATACGACACATGTGTAGAGTCATATCTTTTACAACAATATACTAATTCTAAATGTCTCCATTAAATAATTAAATGTTCTAGATTAATAATTATTGATTTAATATCTTAAATTAATAATTATTTTATCCTAACTTAATAACCTATGATAATATTTATTTTTGGATCATCTAACATTCCCCCCTATGATCCAAAGATACATTACAACAGATACCAAGTTCATCCCTGAACTTAGTAAATTTTATTCTGCCAAGCGGTTTAGTGAAAATGTCGTAGATTTGATCTTTTGAAGGACAATAAATTGGCTTGAGGACATCTTTGGCAATGAGAGATCTAATATGATGATACTTGGTGTCCACATGTTTTGTCTTTGAATGAAAAACTGGGTTCTTGGCAAGTTTGATGGCTAACTGGCTGTCAATGAATAATGATGTAGCTTCTGCCTAAGAAATGCCCAAGTCTTGCAAAATTCTGCGCAACCAAACAATTTCACATGTTGCTTCCCATGTTGAAATGTTCTTTGCTTCTGCTAAAGAAGTGGCCACTGTAGCTTGTTTCTTACAACTCCAAGATACTGTTGCTGACCCCATGTTCATTAAATAACCTGATGTTGATGTTCGATCATCAATACTTCCAGCAAACTTGACATCTGAATATCCACCAAGTACAAAGTTTTTAGTCTTTGTGTAAAGAAGACCAAAATATTTTGTTCCTTGGATATATCGAAGAACTCTTTTGGCTGCATTCCAGTGACTGTCTCGTGGTTCTTGCATAAAATGTGAAAGAATACTGACTGCATAAGATAGATTAGGACGAGTGTTTGTTAAATAAATCAAGCTGCCAATCAACTGTCTGTAAGTAGTGCTGTCCACCATTTCCCCTCCAAATTTTGAAAGTTTCAAGTTTTGTTCCATGGGGGTAAGAACGGGCTTGCAATCCTGCATTCCAAATCGCTGAAGAACCTCTGCTGCATACTTACTCTGAGAAATGAAAATATGATGTGGATGTTGGAAGACTTAAACTCCAAGATAGTAGTGAAGTAATCCCAAATCCGTCATCTTAAAACCTGCATGTAACTCCTTTTTCACTTGGGAAATATGATCATCATTGTTTCTAGTAATGATCAAATCATCTACATACATAACAAAAATCACCAGATATTTTCCCTATTGTCACACATACAAAGTATCATCAGATTCACTTCATTGAAAACCAACTTTCCGAAGGTATTCATCCATTTTTGCATACCAAGATCGAGGAGCTTGTTTTAACCCATATAAAGCCTTGATCAATTTGCAGACTTTATGTTCTTGCCCTTCAATTTCAAAACCTAGTGGTTGTGTCATATACACTTCTTCCTATAAATCCCCGTTGAGAAAAGCACTTTTCACATCCATTTGATGAAATTTCCATCATTTCTGAGCGGCCAATGCAAGTGTTAATCGGATGGTGTTCCATTTAGCTGTAGGAGCAAAAGTTTCCTCATAATCAATTCCTTCCTGCTGTGCAAAACCTTTAGCGACAAGTCTTGCTTTATACTTTTCAAGTTCACCCTTTTGGTTGTACTTCATTCTATAAACCCATTTGCATCCTATGGGTTTAACATTTTGAGGACAATCAACAAGTTTCCAAGTGTTTTTATCAATTACTGCTCGATATTCTTCAATCATAGCCCGTTGCCATTCTTTATGTTTCACTGCTTCTTTGTATGTGGAAGGTTCAATAAAATCATTTGCTATCAAGGCAAAATTTCCTTCACTTCCGTGTGACTTTCTTGTGCCTGTTTTATTCTACTCATCAGGCTTTACATCTTTCAAAAGTTGAACTGCCCATTTTGGTAGTTGATTCTCACTTGTTTGAGATTATGAAAAGTCACCATCATTGTAAAGAGGATTAATATAAACTGATGTTTGTCGATCAGTTGGAGATTATGGAGGTGGAGAATCATTGTCAAAAGAACTGATGCTGCTTGGAGATGTAGATGAACTGCTAGAAGATCCAGATGGTGTTGTTGAAGTAGATGGACTGGATGAATCATCTTCAGATGAAGGAAAATCAAGTTCATACCAATTTGATGAATTTGGTTGACTTTGTGTGTTTCCTTTTCTTCGACTGCCTTAAGTTTCTAACTTTTGAAGAAGACTTTCGATTTCTTCAGCACTCTTACTCTCTGTTTCATAAAAAATTACATCTCTGCTCACAATAAATTTTCCATTGGTCAAAAGAAGGTACCCTTTCTTCTCATTAGAATATCCAATCTTTGTGCATTTCAAACTTCTTCAGTCAAGCTTAGTTCTTTTTTCTTTCGAAACTAAGGCATAACATAGTGATCCAAAAACTCTAAGATGTTTAACTCGATGTTTGAAACCAAACCAAGCTTCATACGGTGTGATTTCTTCTAAAGAAGTAGTTGGAGATGTGTTTCTTAGGTAGACAACTGTATGAATTGCTTCTTCCCAATATGTTGGACTTAACTTTTTAAAAGTTAACATAGATCTTGCCATTCCTAACAAGGTACGATTCATTCTTTCTACTACTCCATTTTGCTATGGAGTGTAAACATTGGTAAAATATCGTTTTATGCCATTATCACTGCAATAAGTTTTGAATTCATTTGAAGTGAATTATACCCCATTATCTGTCTTGAGAGTACCTATCTTTTCTTTGACTTCATTTTCAACAAGTTGGCGAAAAATTTTAAACTTTTCAAATGCTTTTGACTTTTGCTTTAAGAAATAAACCCAAGTCATTCTACTGAAATCATCAATGAATAGTAAGAAATATTTGGAACCACCGAATGAAGTCTATAGTGGTCCACAAACATCACTGTGAACTAGTTGTAGTCGCCTGTTTGCACGCCATGAACTTGCTGGAAAACTTTCTCGACTTTGTTTTCCATAAATGCAAGCTTCACATTTTGTATTTTCCTTTTGGAAAGTTGGAAGTCCTTTAACCATCCCTTGTTTTTGCAATTGATAAAGACTATCAAAATTTAAATGTCCATATCTTACATGCCACAATCGTATAGGTGAAATTCCTGTAGTCATTGCCCCTGAAAAATCAGAATGCCTTGGAATAATTGTCCCTTTCATCCTTAACAATTTTCCATATTCATAACTTGTCATCACTATTTGCAAGCTCTGTTTGACTAAATTAATATTAACTAAGCCATCTTCCATAATTACCTAATGCCCTGGTTGTCAAATCGTGACTAAAGACAACAAATTTTTCTTAAAGGTTGGTACATACCATACATTTGAAATCATTTTTTCTCCAATTCCAGGGAGAAAAACTTTAACTGCTCCTTTTCCATAAGGAGTATGTTTTGTATCATTTGCAAGAAAAATGGAATTAAGTTGACAATCTTGAAAATTCCAAAGAAAATCACGTCGACAAGTCATGTGCTGAGTTGCCCCTGAATCAAAGATACAAGCATCTTCATAATCACTCCGAAGATGGGATGAAAGTTGTAATGTCGGTGAAGAAGTAAAAACATATTCTGAGTTATCATCATCTTGGTCATTTGCAAATTGTGCTGAGTGCTGATGAAACTTGGGAGTTTTATTAAGAGAGGTTCGACAATCTTCAGCATAATGTCCAACTTTATTACATCTTCGACACACAATTTGACTTAAGTCTCTTCCTCTTCCTAGAGATTGTCCTCTACCTCTGCTTTGACTTATTTTGAAGGTTGTCCTCTACCTTGATTATTATTTCCTCTTCCTTGAAAATAGCCTCTTCCTCGGTTGTTTCCTCTGCCTTGAAAACTACTCCTGCCTGAGCTTTTGCCACTGTTAAAGTTGTTTCCTTTGCTTTGGCTTCGACCTCGACTTTGTACATTATGTGCTGCTTGATTCTGATTGAAATTCCCTTTGCCTTTACTTCGAGAACTGTCAGTTGGTTATTTACTAGTGCTGGCCTCTGTGAAAAATACATCTTCACCAACCTTCTTTTTCTTCCCAAAGGTTTTATCATGTTGGGTCAACATTTCGCAGAGCTCATCAAACTTTAGCTTCTCTAACTTTCCAGTTAATTGTAGAGTTTCCAAAAAATGTGTGTAGGAAGAAGGAAGTCCAACAATTAAAAGTGTGACCATAAAACTATTATCTACTGTTGGAAAACCAGCATTAATGAGTTCCTGCCTAATATTCTTGAGTCTTGAGATATATTCAAGAACATCACCTCCTTCAGTCAATTTTGTTGCAATAATTTTAATTGTAGATCAACTTTCTTTGATTCAGGCTGAGTATCGAAGAATTCTTTAAAATTTCTCAAAGTAGACCATGTATCTATAACATTTTCTATATGGACATACATTTCATCATTGACAAAAGATTTAATGAGAGCTAATGCTTTGGCATTCTTAACTTCCCATTTTGCTAGTGTAGCTGCATTTGTGGGTTTATTTGGCTTAATATCACCATCACATATACCCTGCCACAATTCATTATAAATGAGAGTGCTTTTGATGAGGTGTTTCCATGTTTTATAAGATCTTGTACCTTCAAGTTTGTCGTAATCAGAAAACAAATTAATCAACTTTGACATTGTAGTGTTGAAACTTCGCACCAAGAATCAGGCTCATAAGAAAATATCAAGATGGGCAACACAACATGCAACACACTATGCAAAAAATGATCTATTAGGGCTTGGCCTCGACCCTTGTATAGTCGTTGAAATAGGATAAAAGTGACTGAGCTTTGCACTTGGCTCTAGTAAATTTCTCAAATATTTACAAGGTATCTTTCAAAATTTGACTTTGACAATGATGCTCTTGCAAAACCTAGTAAAAAAAATGTTTCCCCCCCCTCAAAGTAAAATTGTTTTGAGATACAATGTCACACTTATCTCTCCATATATCAAAAATAATTACAAATAAAATCACCTTATTACTCCAAAAATTTACTAAATGTAATGTCCCCAATATTTATAAATAAATATTACACCTGCTCACACCTTATTTCTCCAAAGAATATTACATATTATAAACCAAAAAACAACTTTATATCTCCATTAAAATTCAAACTCGATCCGAGCATTCGACCATAGGTCTTCCATCGCTGGTGATACTACTGAAACATAGAGGTCACTTTCACCGACAACAAAGAGTTTGGTGGGCACCTTTCGGCTGTTGTGCTGCTGAAACATGAATCTATCTGCATTGTGGCCGGTTCAAATATTTGAACTGGCTTAGCTTCTCTGGTTTAGAAATGGCAGAATCAGTCTCATGAGATCAGGCTTATCTACGAGGCTGATCTCTACAATTGTACCCCTTTCAGCCACGCAAATTTTGCAGTTATTTGTTAGCTGAATCAGATGTCCGACTAATGGCAGACTAAAGTAATCATGTGCCTTGAGGTCTAGAGTTCGAATCTCATTGGCGTGAAAGGTGAAACTTGTGTTTCAATTTTCATTGATTTTGAGAAGCTGGCATAGCTATGGCAATGAGCAATGGAAGACTGGCTGAAGATTTGGTTGTGTTCTATTATTCTCTAGTGTGTAAGAGAACGGGTTTTGAGATCTTTGTTTCTGCGTTGGTAGAGTTAAACCAGAAAAAGCAATGGCTGAGGCAAATGCAGGGCTTCAAAAAACTAGAATTCATCAAAGTTGAGATCTGCATTTCTACGTTGGTAAATGAAGAGAGCGGATTGAAACCAATGTTGCCAAGGCAAAAGAGGTAAGATGATTGGCAGATAGAATGGTCCAGCTTGGGAACAAGGGCACTGAATTAGCTAAGAGACGTGCAAGTTCTTTTGTTCGAGGAGGTGATATTGTTTATAAACTTTTTACTGAATTTTCTTACCATTTTGGCATTTCCTTGGGCAAAACAGCGTGGAGATGACGGAACGTGAATAGTAGTGAAAAAATATTATAATAATACACAAATTGATTTGCAGATTAAAAATCTAAATCAATAAGATAATTTTTTTTTTTTGTTGAACATAAAATTGGACAATTTCATACCATTCATTTGCTGATCAATTCAATGGAGTTTTCCAAAAACTTGTAGAGCTGGAATCTCCTCCTCACATAGCATTACTGGAGCTTTGATACCACAATAATGGTAGAAGTGTCCTCAGACACGTAATTTTATTAATCAGATAAAAACAATTACATATTGATTTTGCAAGAGTTTACACCCGAACAACCAAATACTCTTGCAATGAGCTATTTATAAGCTCAATGTCCTAACTACCTCTAATTATGGACCACTTTGTAGAATAACAAGTGTCCATTTACATTAAAAGCTATTAAAACAACTTACTAACAATTATCCTAAAATAGAGCCTAAGATACGACACATTTTTAGAGTCATATCTTTTACAACAATATACTAATTCTAAATGTCTCCATTAAATAATTAAATGTTCTAGATTAATAATTATTAATTTAATATCTCAAATTAATAATTATTTTATTCTAACTTAATAACTTATGATAATATTTATTTTTGGATCATCTAACAATATTAAAATTTCAAATGAAGGTAAGTGCATTAGTTTGTTGTGTTCTCTACCATATTCGTGGGATAGTCTGGTTATTGCAATAGGTAGAAATGCAACTGCCTTGTAGTTTGATGAAATAGTCTCATCCTTGCTGATAGAAGAGATGAAACAAAAAAATATGGAGAGACATAATGGCGATTCCTTGTTTGTACGAGGACCGTCCTAGAACAGAAACAAAAATAAGTCATTGAGTGGGAGATCTAAATCTAGAGGGAGATCTAAATCTCCAGGAAAACCTGTAAAGGTGTGCTAGAAATGCGGAAAGGAAAGGCACTACAAAAGGGAATGTAAATATAAAGCTCCTGACAAAGGAAAGGGATCTGATGACTTTCCTTCTGCAGAGGCGAAAACCACCTCAGATGAAGGTGGGGATGTGTACTTGGCTTCTTCAAGTACACATGTATATCATGAGGCATGGTTGATTGACTCAGGTGCATCATTTCACTTCACTTCCCATAGAGAGTGGTTCTACGAGTATGAGAAATATGATGGTGGTGATGTCTTCTTGGGGGATGGAAGGAAGGCTAGAATCCTTGGTCGCAGAAAAGTCAAATTGAAGTTGCAAGGTGGAAGGATTAGAACACTTCTGCATGTTCTGCATATCCCTGCATTAGCCATAAAAATGATTTCTATAAGCAAGTTGGATGATGCAGGTGTAAAAACAGTGTTCGAGAAAGATACCTGCAAGATCGTTTGGGGAGAAATGGTATTGATGTGGGGAGTTCAGATTGGAACTCTATACAAGCTGCAAGGTAGCACTGTTGTTGATGGGTGCAACAGTTCTGTGGTTCTTGAAAGTGGAGCATAAAATCTAGTGGTCTCTGGATAAAAGACCATGCTATGGCATCAAAGGCTTGGACATATTGGAGAGAAGGGCCTTCAAATACTTCATGGTAAAGGTATAGTAGAAGGTATGACTAATACCTCTCTGGATTTTGATTCCTGTGAAAATTGTGTATATGGGAAGCAGAATCGGGTGACTTTCCCCTTTGGTGGTAAGAGGGTGAAACAAATATTAGAACTTGTGCACAATGATGTGTTTGGACCTATGAAGGTTCCATCACTGGGTAAGTCTATGTACTATGTATCATTTATAGATGATTTCTCAAGGAATACATGGAGATATTTCCTCAAGAAGAAATCTGAAGTCTTTGACAGGTTTAAAGATTTTAAGGCTCTAGTGGAAAACCAGATAGAGAAGAAGATAAAGGTACAAAGGATAGATAACGATGGAGAGTTTTGCAAGAAGGAATTTGAAGAATTCTATAAGAAGTGTGGTATGGCACGACAAAAGACTAATCCATACACACCTAAGCAAAATGGAGTTGTAGAAAGAATGAACAAGACGTTGATGGAAAGGGAATGAAGCATGCTTAGTGGTGCCAGGTTAGGACATGAATTATGGGTAGAGGTGACGGAGACTGCATGTTACCTAGTCAACAGATCACCTTCATCAGCATTGGAGGATAAGACTCCATAAGAGGTATGGACTGGTAAGAAACCTTCTCTTTCACATTTGAGGGTATTTGGGTGTGATGCATATGTACATGTTCCAAAGGAGAAAAGAACAAAGTTGGATAGTAAATCTGAAAATTGCATCTTTATTGGGTATAAAGATGGTTTAAAGGGTTATAAGCTTTGAAACCCAATAACAAGGAAGGTTGTGTACAACCGAGATGTGGTGTTCAGAGAGATGAAAGACATTATTAAACATGAAGTCCAACCAAAGGACTTTGAGAAGATAGAGTTTGAGCTTAAGGAGGAAGAATCATACTCTACAACAGAAGAGGAATCAAAAGATGAAGAGCCACAAACTCTGGTTGTGAGAATATCATTTCGAGAAAGAAGGCAACCATAAAGGTATAGTCCATCTACTTTCTGTTCAAATTTTTCTTTATCTATTACTGATGATGATCCCAAAATTGAAAAGGAAGCAATAGATTCAAAGGATGGAAAACTCTCGAAAGAGGCCATGGTTGATGAAATGGCATCTTTGCACAAAAATGAGGCTTGAGATCTAGTGGAGTTGCCGGCTAGAAGGAAACCCATTGGAAGCAAATGGGTGTTAAAGAAGAAGACAAATGCAAAAGAAAAGGTGGAGAAATACGAAGCTCGGTTGGTAGCAAAAAAGGTTATTCCCAAGTGCCAGGAATTGATTTTGGTGATATTTTTTCTCCTGTTGTGAAGGTAGCTTCTATTAGATTACTTTTATCTGTTGCCATTGCTTTTGATTTTGAGGTAGAATAGATGGATGTGAAGACAAAATTTCTTGATGGAGATTTGGAAGAGGAGATCTACATGAAGCAACCTGAAGGCTTTGCGGTGAAGGGTAAGAAAGAATTGGTATGCAAGATAAAGAAGTCTCTGTATGGGTTTAAACAGTCAACAAGGATGTGGTATCATAAATTTGATACATTTATACGAGGACTGGGATTTTGACTAGAAGCAAAGAAGATCACTATGTGTATCTTAAATTAATTGGTGACCGTGTTATTTATCTGGTCTTGTATGTGGATGATATGTTGTTGGTTGGAAATGACAAAGAAATTATCTATGATTTGAAGACCTAATTTTCCTCCAAACTCGACATGAAAGATATTGGTGTTGCAAACTATATTTTGGGCATGAAAATTAAAAGAGATCGAGCAAAGAGGAAGCTCTGGTTAAAGTTGAGGAAGTATTTCAAGACAATATTGTAGAGGTTTAATATGCAGGATAGTAAACCGATGAAGGTTCCTATTCCTGTAGGTGTAAAGTTATCTGCTAAATAGTGTTCCAAGACACAATAAGAGGAAGAGGACATGTCCCATGTTCCATATGCATGTGTAGTCGATAGCCTGATGTATGCGATGGTCTGTACTAGAATAGACATTGCACATGCGTTGGGAGTATTGAGCAGGTTTATGTCAAAACTAGGGAAGGAGCATTGGACAATAGTGAAGTAGGTCTTCAGGTATTTGCGTGGCACTAGTGGTTATGGTTTGTGCTACCAAGGAAGACTAGGATTGGACAGATTGTTGGATATTAGTGGCTTTGTTGATGCAAACTGGGCTGGAGATCTAGATCAGAGAAGATCTACAAGTGGATATGTGTTTAACCTATTTGGAGGTGCAGTCAGTTGGATGAGTAAGAAACAATTTATAGTGGCACCATCAACTACAAAGCCAGAATACATGGCAGCCACTCATGCAAGAAAGGAAGCAGTTTGGTTGCAGAGATTGTGTTCAAGTATGGGGTTAGTACAGGGAGCTATAAGGATAGACTGTGACAGCCAAAGTGCAATTTTCTTGGCAAAGAACCCTGCTTATCATTCAAAGACAAAGCACATTGATGTTCAGTATCACTTTGTGAGGGATATGATAGAGGAAAAAAAGGTGTT
>APFE031102064.1:56682-75394 GCA_000404065.3 Pinus taeda
GCTCTCGCATTGTTTATTTTCTGCGTTTTAGAATTTGTATACAGGTAATTTCTGTATGGGGTTAAAACCTACACCACAACCCCTTTTAGGTAGGGCTGGGATTTCAACCATTATGTCCCATTGATGTGGCCATACCATTTGCAGCTACTCAGGTAGATTCAACTCATGCCCAGTTCAAAGTTGACAGGGCTAACAACTTCATTGAGCGCATCCAATACATTTGCCAACAGGTCCATGATATATTGGATAGAGCCAATGCTAAGTACAAGCAGCTCCATAATCAGCACCAGATGTCGCACAAGTTCCAGGTGGGTGACAAAGTTTGGCTACATTTGTAGAAGGAGAATCTTGCTAGACCCCACTGCAAGCTTTGCCCGCTTCGATATGGGCCATACAACATCACCAAGGTTGTAGGGGACAATGCCTTTGAGCTTAGCATTCCATTGTTCCTTGGTCTACACCTAGTTTTTAATGTAGACCGCCTTTAACCATACTTTCCACCATTGCTGGACACATCTGTCATTGCAGAACAACTCACACCAACAGAGCTAAACCCAGACTTCATGGAACAGGCCACCACTGATTAGATCATGGACATGCAGATCAAGAACAATCGCCAACAGAAGAGCCAACTATATTGGGTTGTCAAATCTGGCCAACTCCTTCACCAACGCAAGTGGCTCACTAGGGACCAAGTCCAACAGAAGTTTCCCCATCTCATGCAGGCACTCAATGCAATGGGGACCATTGCTTCCTAAGTGGGGAGGAATGATCCAGTTGGATATTGATGGCCACCTACCTATTCTACATGGACCCCCAACACTGTCTCTTTCAGTTTTTCGGTTTCCTTAATTGTAGCACATTTACTATTTTTGGCAGTTTTTTAGGTCCTGAACTTCCAGAGCCGTTTTGAGGCCCTAAATGACGTTTTTAGGGAAAATGGAGAGACTAAAAACATCCCAAATTGGTTTGCTTGTATTTTTTTGGTCTTCTCTTTGAGATATTCGAAAAGAGGTATTATGATAGCCAAACAGAGATGATATGCCAAAGTTATGACCCCAAGAATTTAATGTACCAATTTACCCAAACGGGGCCCACAGTTTTGGCACTTCATCTCCTAGGGTTAGGTTTATGGATGTTTAGGGTTTTCCATTGTTTCTCAATAATAAATAGGTCTTTGATCCTCATCCTAACATAGTTTAGAGGCATGTAGCTGCCACAACTCTTCTTAGAGATAAGCTACCATCACCCGAGCTAGCCTTATTTCAATTTTGTTTGTAAGCATATTTTAATGTTTGATATTAATGAAAGGAAGTGTTATTTCTACTGCATCTTTGTATTTATGGTTATATATGTAATTTTTTGCGTTTTTGTTTAAATCCAGATCAGAATATGACTTGACACTGATGACATGGCAAAATGAACACATGGCAAATAGTGATTGGTCCATGGTGGATTGACGTGGCCTACCCAGAGGTTTGGGTACTTGTGCTAAGACTTGGTTAGGCAAGGTTTTCTCGTGTATTTAGTTTTTTCCAAAAAGTTGGAACACCAACGTTATGGGGCCAAAATTGCAAATATCTAATGGCTCAACCCTTGTGGAGCCCTATACTGGGGTACCAAAATGAACGAAAAATGAAGTGCTCGGGTTGCAGTGGTCTAATGTGATGGGGAAAAAGTTGTCAATTGCAGTTAAGGTTGAAGATGCCTTGTCAGCTAAAGTTTTGTCTATTGGGTTCAGGGATCATACTAGTACCAATTATGTATAGAGGGTTAATATTCTAGCAAACCCGGTTCAACCAAAGGACCAAGGTCCTAGCATGCAACGATTTAGCACTTGGAGCTAAAGTACTAGTACTGATATGTTTACAATTGGAAGAGTATCAGTGCAGTATGTTAAGACCAAAGTCACAACATGTGGTCATGGGTGCTTAATGGTCTAACACTTAGAGCTAAAGAGTTCAAACAATATTTGGTATGGAGGCGAGGTTCCAACAATCATAGTTTTGAGCAGAGGACCATTAGGGGAATTTTGAGGTCTAAAATGGGCCTCCTAAGGAAATTATAAAATAATAGTGGAAATAATAAAATAAGATTAGATTATATCATCAAATTTTAGAGGAAAAAAATAAAAAACATTTTTTCAACTCATATTTTCAACTTATCTCCCTATGGGTTTACTCACATTTCAAGCGGAAACACTCGTTGGATGCAAAATTTGATTTCTCATTCAAGGAGTATCTATGTTTCATACTTTCGATGGACCCTACTACACGAAAAATGAAAAATACATGAAAAAATGTGATTGCAATCACATTTTTTCATGTATTTTTCATTTTTCGTGTAGCAGGGTCCATCGAATGTATGCAATATGGGTACTCCTTGGATGAGGAATTAAATTTTGCATCCAATGAATACTCCTGCTCGAAATTTGTGTAAAACCTTAGGGAGATAAGTTGAAAATATGAGTTGAAAAAGTAGTTTTATTATTTTACTATTTTTAATCTTTTTACTTTTTTACTCCAAAAATGTTGAATCATCCCCCATGGTTGACATCATCATCTTGGATCCTATTGGTTCTTATAAAGTTTATTTTGGTTGTACATTTTTCTTAGGAGGCCCATTTTAGACCTCAAAATTCCCCTAATGAAGGTCACAACCCACGATCTTGGGTGCTCAATGGTCTAGCACTTGGATCTAAAGGGTTCAAAGGGTCTTCAGTATTCAATATATAAACACTCAGTCACAACGTTTGGTTACGAGGTCCTAAAGTTTAGCACCCAAGGTCTATGAATCCTTGGTACAACTCTGGTATAGGGCAGCACCGGTATGTTAGGCTTGTGGTCACAAACATGAGCATATGAGGCATGTGTAAGGTGCGAGGGTTGCAAGGTTGGACAAAAGGAAGCTATCAATGAAATGCATCATACAAGTAACAAAAAAGAAAAGAAATCTTAATGCCATTGTAAATATGAATTGTGATGTAGCAACGGGAGAAAAGTGTGTGAGATTTGGGGGAGTCAAGAGACTACTAAGAGTGTGTAGGGAAGCTGTGTGGTAAGAGGAATTAAGTGACCTAGTCAACCCTTAATGCCAACGATTGATAACCATGGTAAAGGAGGCCATAATATACAAATACAGGGTTAAAAAATTGAAAATGTTGTTGAGATGGTGCATATGTGAGGGTGAGTGAATTATTCGAGAGAATTACTAAATCCAGTACGGATAAGAGACTGGTAGTGAGCCAAGTGAAGGGGCATAAGACAATTTTGAGCAGATAGATTTTGAATAGATTGAACTACATATTAGAGATTCGTGACAATGGCAATTGTGCAAAGACAAAGACCAGGACAGATCAAAATGTAGATCCGAGTTGCAATTTAGTGCTAAGATAAGTTACATCAAAAGCTAAGTTGAAGAGAGAGCAGATTAGAAGTGAAATGTGTAGACAAAAAACATATTAAATGCACTTATGTAAGGAGTTGATTATATCAACAAAGATTCAAATTCAAAATACAAAATAACGAGGGGATTGGTGTCTCCAAGTTGGTGGATGTAAATCAGGGGATTGGTGTCTCCTACATGCTAGTGCTTGCAAATTAGGGGATGACAGTCTCCTATTGTTTGGTGCCAATAAATTGATATAACCTACGCCTCCTAATATGTGTGTGTATTTTTATTTATGGTGTTTTTGAATGGTTTATTAGAAATAAAATAAAGATTTTAAAGATTGCTAAAAACTTCATAATATTGATTCACCCCCCACCCTATTAGTATTATATTGTCTTCAACAATTGGTATAAGAGCATGCTTCCTTGGGAAATAATCTAACAATTAGAAGGAAGATCTTACAATAAAAATGTCCAGTCAAGAAGTTTTTTCTTCAAACAAGCCTCTGATGTTCATTATAATTAATTATGCCTTTTGGAGGATTGAAATCAGGACCTATCTAATGTATCTTGGTACAAATTTTTGGTAAATTGTGGTAGTTATTTACCAAACTCCTCTAATTCCCCCAGTTGATGAAGCTAGCAAGAAGAATAGTTAGAATAATGCAAAAGCTATGAATGCTGTTATGTGTGGTCTTGCAAAATCATAGTTTGTTAAGGTTATGCAGTGCAATTCAATTAAAGCCACGTGGGACAAAATTATAAACAACTATGAAGGAGATATTAAGGTAACATGTGCAAAAATTCAAGCTCACAGATTGCAATTTGAAAGTTTAAAAATGAATGAAGATGTGATTATAACAAGTTTCCTTCTTAGAGTAAATGAGGTTGTAACAAGTTTCCTTCTTAGAGTAAATGAGATTGTAAATATCATCAAAGAACTTGGTGACAAACTTGATGAAGATACAATTGTGCAAAAGGTGCTGACATCTCTTCCCTATTGACATGATACACAAGTCTCTGACATAGAAGAACTACGACTTAGATAAACTATGGATGGAATTATTGTAATTTCAACTGGATATGAGATGAGAACAAGGAAGAACAACTTGATCTAAAGGAGACAACATTTAAAACCTCAAAAAATTCAAAATAACAGAGAGATCATGATTGTTCTAGTCATGAGTCAGAGGAACAAGAAGCTGTTGGAAACTTGGTTATATTGAGAGGAGGGGTCAATTAATATAACACTAATTTGATAATCATTTACCAATTTTAATTCTTATTAAACAATTAATTTATCCATTAATTAACCAATAGAACATATGAACAACATACTAAAAATACTATACATGAAGAGACAAACTCAAACCACATAAGAAACACAACCATAACAATTGAACACCAAGTATTTTAGGTGGAAACCCTTCTGGGATAAAAACCATTGAACACTTTGTATTCTTATTCTTCTTATCAATATTCTTTTACAATGTACTGGCACCAACCAATATGCAAGCACCAACTTGCGAAATATGTGAGCACCCACTCACTTTTCACATCAACTTTTGTAGGCTTCTACCTACAGTAGGCTTCAGCCTCAATTTTCCTCTTCAAGCTACAACTTGCTAGGAGCACCCACTCCCTCTTATTACAGGCTCCAACCTAGTCTACTACCTAAAAGGAGACACCAATCCCCTAATACAATTAAAATTTACTTTGCCGGTTTACTTGGTTTTTGAATTTTGAGTTCTTCCTTTTCTTTGGATCTGTTATGTACTTCATCTCTGCGCCCTTTACACATGCTTATCTTCTACTCCTCCTCAATTTTGCTTCACATTTTCTTCTCTTCCTCTTTCTCTCTTTCATAGGTAATTCATGAACTATGTCTCATAAAAATCAATCTTCTCACTCTTCTGCGATCCAAAAACACATCTTGTTATATACATTACTTGCTAACTATTTGTATTCCAATGCAAGAATTTGAAGTGAAAGGTTGTCTCTTTGTATTACAAGGCTACCTCTTTATGGTCCACCTATTTGTTTCCAAATTCTTTCAAATTTTGAAGATCAAAGCAAAGTAAATGGCCCTCCAAGTATTATTAAAAGATTAACATTGACCAATTCCAATGAATGCATAAAATAAGGCTTGTATTTTTCTTTTTCCATGCTACAGGATGCAAATGTGGGTTCTCGATGAGTAAAATGGGTTGCGGACGCTGATATCCATTTGGAAATTCATGCTGCAAAGGTAGATTGCTAAGATTTAATTTGCGCCCGTTCCCTAAATTAGGGAAAACTAAAAAATTCTTCTGCCAGATCAATAATACTTTCTTCAAGTAGTTACTATGAAAGAAGACTAGTCACTTCGCCAAATAGCAAGATACATGGATTAGAAGATTATCCAGAACGATTTCTTTCAATGAGTGCAAGTGTAACAAGTTTATGTTCTTTTCCAAATATCTTTCTTGACCTTTGACTTTCTTCAAGTAGTTACTATGAAAGAAGACTAGTCACTTCGCCAAATAGTAAAATACATGGTTTAGAAGATTATCTAGAACCATTTCTTTCAATGAGTGCAAGTGTAACAAGTTTATGTTCTTTTCCAAATATCTTTCTTGACCTTTGAAATCAATCTCCCCCTTTGGCAGTGATGGCAACACTGATTTGGTCCTCTCCCTTTGGCGTTGATGGCAACAATGATTTGGTCCTCCCCTTGGTTTTGAGAATCATTTATCCTTATTTCTCCTTACCCCCCCCTTTGATATCAATGGAAATGGGATATGTTTGTAATTAAACTCGACAAAAACTCAACACTTACCTCCATGATGGTAAAGGCATTCTGGCATAAACACCTATTTCATTACATTGGTTCCGATATGGGAATTTTCCTTGGTGATGACCTTTGTATCCTCTGAAAAAGTGCTTGATGAAGATCTTCAGCCCAAATTTTGGTTTCATAAATACACACATGGGAAACTAGGCAATGCAAAGACTATATCTCAAGAGAGATTGCCACAACCAACACCAAACAAACATTCAAAGTTACCAACATTATTTCCTTTTGATACACTATTGAAAGGATTTGTTTCATTTCTTCCCCTATTTCGTTTGGTCTTAGCTCTAAGAATTGCTTTCAAACCTTGAGTGACTTATATTGTTTCACCAACAAAAAAATGTCAATTTTATGTGCCTATTAATTTTTTCTTACCCTTTGATATTGATGGGCCACCATTCAACATTAGACTAGGGATCCAGAGCATTTAGCATTATAAATATTTGTCAAGCTTAGACCTGAAAGATTAGATGCTATGGATGATTGAACTTATCTTAGATAAATTTGTATTTAATTGCATCAGACTTCAACTATCTACCTGATATAAAAATCTCTGGTGAAAGGACCCCTTTTCAATCAGGAAATGTGTTTGCACTCAAGATCATGGCTCCCACCTTGAAGCTAAGGGAGATGCAAACATATAATTTCCTTCATAATTTTTTGGTCTTGGTCCAAAATGATCATTATTGTGCGGAGGAATGTAGCATATCATGAAATTAGTCCATGCCGTAGTTGGGTGGTTCTTGGAACACAGATGCAAAATTATTATCTCTCATTGAAAGCACCAAGACAAAAGCTAAGGATTTCTTTGTGCCAATGGATTCCTCCAAAACGCGATGAAATCTTAATGTTGGATATGTCATTATTTTAGTAATGGAAATTAAATTATTATGGAATCTATTTCAAAGAAAAGATGAAAGAAACCATTCGAAAGTGTTCCTCAATCTGTTGGAAATGACCGTCAGAAAGCATGTTTTTGATTGATACCAAATAATTCATGGCCTGATTTTGACTGAGCGAGGCATCTAATTGAAATTACAAGCTTTCTGAATGTGGTTTTCAAGGCTACCATAATGACACCATCAAGAAATAAATTAGACACACAACAAATAAGCCTTCTACAACTTGGCTTCTCTGGCGTCAAGTTCAGAGACTGTCCATGGTTCATAAAAATGAGGCTTAATTCATGCCATGGATAGCTGCTAGATACTGAAATAATGACCATCAAGCTATCACCATAATGACCATTAGGTCAGTACGCTCCGATTTTATTGTTGTTATGCTCTAGGTCTGTATGCTCAGGTTTGTTTTCTCATTCTTCTATGTTAACGTATATCCTACTAAATGCCAACACATACTCCATTGGTTGTTGTCATTTTTAGTTGTCAATCCTTCTGCCATGACCAGAGTATTGGCCAAGCTTATGTAACAAGGGATAGGTCAAGTGTTATAACGGCAAATTATGTAACGCATGCTTCCATGTGTAATGTATAACATGTAATCTTTGTGTAACATGTAAGCGATGCTGCCATGTGTAACATGTAAGCTATGTGTAATGTTTTCTAAGGTCCGCCCACAAGCCAGGTCAAGCTATGTGTCTTCTTCTCTGCTAACAAATGCCATAGGTCTGCAAGTGTATGTAACATTTCATACCATGTAACTCCTCATATATGCAGATATACCACTGATTCGTTATAGGTTAGGTTATCATGTCACTGTTGCGCCAGACTATAGTAATGAAAGGTCATACCATTGATTTTCGTGTGACGTTACTCCGCCATACGCTTTTGCCATACTTACTCTCCCTTCATCAATCCCTTTTATATCTGTGTTCTCCATCTTTGAGGTTCCTTTAGTCCATCTTTTTACTGGTAGTGTACTTTGAATTCTTCTCTATTGATTCATCAAGAACACATTCTACATTACACAGAGGCCAATCACGTAGAGCTCATTCTCACCCAATCCATTTTTTATTCACAACATTTGGATTTTTCTACCCACCGAACTATTTCATGTATTGCAAATATCTTTCAAACACTTGTAACACTGGGGATGAGGGATCATTGGTTGTTTTCCCGAGCTGTTCTAGCTTTCTCTCCAAGACTAGCACAACTTTGGAATGCATCAAATATTTAGATTTCAAAAAATCATATTTCTTCTGCTTGTTTGAAGTCATTGTCATGTATTATTGACAAAGTGTTGCAACTGTCAACCTAGTGAAATACTCTCGTTGTTGTGATTCTATTTGTTACTTTATGTTGATCACTGTAATCTAAGAAGAGTTGTTTGGTTCTTTAGCATATGTTTGGTAGTCCCATGATCTGTAATCCATTATTGAGTAGAAGTAATCTCTGTATGAATTAGTTTTTGTTCTTATCCTTTAAACAAAAATTTAGTCCCTATGCCCAGAAACGAACTCCTATCCATTTATTCCCTTTTGAAATGTGCCAATGGTTGCCCATATAGATTGGAGATGTCAATCAATGAACCAAGCTCACCATACTCCCATGTATCAACACCATTTTGATGGGTAATCACATGTAGAATTTTTTCCTTTTTCTCAACAGGTAAAGGACTTAAAGCCCAAAATCCGACCTTTGGATTATGCCTCTGACCATTATATCCTTACAAAATACAAATGGGAACTTCATGTACCTCATTTGATTAAAAGGTGACCCCCTTAGGAATACCCTTGGTGCTGGTTCTAAAAATATTCTTTCAAAACCTTCCATAGCAACAATAAAAGTATGATCAAAGAAGCATTGAGGATTCAATGTGTAACTCTTTATGCAAAGGTTACTATGACAAGAGTTGTTGCCTACATTCTTTCTTTTGTTTATAAGTATTTTTCTATAATAAAAAGTTTTTCTAATATTTCAAAAAAAAAATCCTCTTAAGCCTCTGTTATAGTTGAATTGGCATGCAATATATACTCCTGTCATGTCCATGTAATGTCCTTTTCCTCTATGCTTGATCACGGTAGAAAACAAGGGCATATCAAATTACAAATTCTTGTGTGTAGGGATCTATGTCAATAGAGTATTATACCACCCGCTTCTATTTCTTCTCTTATTCAAGAACCAAACACTTATTCAATAGAGTAATGACATGGTCAAGGAGGGAAAACTGACTCATTGAAATCTTGGCTTGCATAAACAATTTCGTTCCATATTCAAGACTTCAATTTGCATGGTGGCCTTAGATTATTTTTTAACCATTTTGAGCTTCAATACTTAAATAGAAATACTCTAATCTGAAACTCAACAAACTTTATTGCCATAGTCTTCAAGGAACACTATTGGCATTTCTCTCCCCCTGAGGTGCTTCACACCACATGATTTCTACTCTAATATAAACACGGACTGGATTCTTATTTTCTCATCTCCCGCTGAGGCCATGATGACTTCAATTTTTCATTAAATCACTTGCTGATCTTTCTTCTTTTTGCAAACTTTGGGTGGGCCACCTTCTAACCTGTGCATCTCCTTCTGGATTCTTGTTTAATTTGCTTTGAATGACCTCCATTTGTCTGGATTGCTTTAAAGAATTGGGCAACTTGCAATCTTTGACCATTCTTGTTTAATTTGCTTTGAATGACCTCCATTTGTCTGGATTGCTTTAAAGAATTGGGCAACTTGCAATTTTTGGCCATATGGCCAATATTGTCACATCTATAGCATCTTGTGTGAACGATAAAGGGAGGAAAAGGATTGTGTTTTCTTGTACTATTATCCACATATGACTTTCCCTTTGCATACAATACATTCGTCTTCTTTGCATAATATTTGCAATCAACAACATTATGGCCAAAAATATTGCATGGATAACAATGATCATAGAAAGAATTTGTGTACTTAATGGTTGATGATCTTCGTGAAGGGAGTGATATTCCTTGATTGCTTTCTTGAGAGAACTTCCTTTTCCTTTTCAATTGCATGTTCTGTTGATGAACCTTGATTTGAATGCGCCTACAATTAGCTGCAAAATGTCCAAAACTATTACAGTAGTAACATTCAACACTATTCATTAGGGGAGCAAAGGAGTTTCTATTCCTCCTATGGAACCTTGCAGACTTGTTAAATTCATTTTTCTAAGTTGATGGCCTTATTGTAGAAGACGCTTTCTTTGGCTCATTCCTCCACTTCTCATTCTACGGCTTGTTCTTGCTTGCTTCCTTTCCAATCATGCTGCTGTCATCTTGTGTTACAGGTCTTTTATGTTGGATACTTAATTCGCTAAGGGTTGGTGTGGAATATGAACATTAATTGGAGTCCAAGAGACCACTTGGATAAATATGTATATTATTGTGAATAAAATTCAATCTCATGTTTATCTTATTTGTTGCCTATTATTTTGTGTGAGTTTAACATGGTATCAGAGCAAGTGAATTCTTCCCTTGCTAAAATTTGAGCCACTATTTGTGTGGCCTTCGTCTGCGTGTTTGTGGCCATACCCAAGTGCTATCCAAATTCTGTCAACTCTACACCTGTCAGACCTGTCCTCCTCAGGTTCTGCATCCACTCAGCCTTGTTCCAATGGTTTCTTTGAAGTGCCAAAATTATTTTCCCTTGAAATATCTCTGCCCATGTAACACCTATCCCAGTGACTGTAGAAATGGTTATCAAAGTGTTTCTCTATCTTCTGAAATCCACAACTCTGCATATTTATTGGAAATCTGGTCTACTTTATATGTTAAATGACCGATATGCGAGTGCGATTATCCGAAACCTTTTTTCCTTATGTCGCATTTCAGTGGCTCATCCCCCGAGTGTGAGTATTGAGGTCTCACTAACAGTAAAACCCTGGGCGTTTAAGTAAAGGACATGGAAAACACAATTTGTGTTTGCTCAAACTCTCCCTGGGTTTGTGGGGATTTTCTTCCCTCACCTTTAATTTTCTTCTATGGATATATTTATAGCTCCATTTCTTTCATTATAAGGTTCCCTATTTCTTTTATTTCTCTGGCTTGCCAAGTTTCTTTTCTGTCATATCTTGCATAGATTCCCTCCGGTCAAGCTCTAGTTTTCCAGAAATGCAGACACAAGTGTGAAATTTGGAACATGCTTTCCTTTCGAGGAAATGATAGGGGTTAAAGTAAAGAGAGAGGGAAAATCCAACAGAGCTCAAAGTTTTCATCTCTACATGGAAATTGTCAAAGAATTGTGCTCACGTCCATTGATTTGCACTGCTTCAAATTCATCGAACAATCCTTGCGAATCGCTGAGCCTCACTTGGGCAAAGATAATTCCGTCTGACTTCCATTATTAAGAGTCGCAGTCCTTGAATGAAGCCTTGTTGGTGATACTCCAAGTCGTAATGGAAGCATAGGCGCAGTTCGTGTGTTGATTATCGAAGCGGTGATTTATGATTGGCACTGTATAGAATATTGTAGTTAGTAAATTACGTGCAATTTATGGTGATTTAAGTGCATTGACCAGTGAGTAATGTATGCCTTTTTTTATTAGTGTTGAACCATTTATATATATACGCTTTGAAGGTCATTAAATTATTATTGAGGGTCCCTTTCATATATTCATTGGTTCATATTTACCGGGAAGTATATATGTCATGGTTCATATGCCTTGTTATATGTTGGTTAAAACTATCTGCATATATTTGTGAGTGTCGACTTGAAGAATAAATAAATTTGGTAGATTCAAATTCTACATTTGGTTCATCTCTCAAGGAAGAATGCCACACGAGTGTTGTAGTTACCTGGGAGAAGTAAGTTTGACAATATTTTGTAGTGACATTGTATTGTGAGTAGGTGTAGTTTTTTTCATTTGTTCATAATTGTGATTAGTTTTTGGAGTGTAAGTTTGACAATGAAGAAAATGGCCAAAGTTGATGAAGTATTAGAGTTATTTAACACTTTGATACTCTCTACAATGGATGATACAATAAAAATTAACAAGGGAACTCTCTCTGATATTCAAATAAGATGCACACGAAAAGATCGAGTCTTTGTAACTCGAATATCAATTACAACAAGATGAGTCGAGTTTTTGCAACTCAAATATCAATTACAACAAAATGAGTCGAGTTTCTGCAGCTCGAATATCAATTACAACAAGATGAGTTACAAAAACATAGTCATCATTCTGAACCTCCTTTTTTGTTTGTCCAGAAAAATGCCCTTTTTGAGTATGAAGTTGACTCCCATCAACAACTAGAAATTGATTAGATAATTGTGCCCAATGCAAACGCAGATTTGCATAAAGGTGAATATGTTCAAACTGCACTTCCCAAGCCCATTATCAAAGCTTGGGAAGAAGTTGTCAATAAGAATACAATCATTCTTGGATATGAAAAAGAGTTGTAATTTCATACTCTAGACTATTCTAATCCCATTCAGTTTAAAAGTGCTAGGTTTCTTCAAGGCAACTCAATTTCAACTACTCCTCTTCCACATTCACAACAAATTGTCAAATGCCAACATTGTGATAGATTTGGCCATGTGAAAGATCCAATTATTTTGATATTCACTTGTGTGAGCACTATCATAAAAATACTCATCATTCAAACAAATTATATAGAAACAAGACTCATGCCAGAATGAAGATTCACTTTGAATGAATCACTTCTTGGTAATGGGGTTCAACAACAAAGAAGATATTTTAGTCATACCACATAATTTGTTCTCGAGTATTGAAAAATCTTGTAGTTGAGATGTCTTCATATTCTCACCTTGTATCTGACAAGGGGGAATTCATGGTCATCTACAAGTTTTAAATCCACATCAAGCGAGCCTGAACCATAGACTAAACCTGCTGCCTGAGACTAGAGGTAGAGTCATTCATACCCAAATTTAGAGTTGTAGCTAGAGACAAAGTAATGCTCCATGAGCATGCTTTTTTCAAAGTTTGCGGTCATCTTCAAACTGATATAAGGAGCACTTCCACCAGTTGAAGACTTCAACTTCTATCTAGATTTGGAACTGTTCCAGGAACTGCATCAAGCATTCCAGGTTGATACCTAAATGGTCTCCCTTTTCACAACAATAGGGAGCGCTTCTTCTAGCAGAAGAATTAAACTTCTATCCATATTTGGAACTATTATAGGAATTGCACCAAGAATTCCAGTGTTAGTGGTTGGCCTTAAACCATCACTAGTTGAGACCTCGAGTTTTCCCACCTTATACCATAATTTTTGAGATAATTTATTGCATTTTTGTATTTCAACTATCTTCTTGGACTCATATACACCCCTTTGGATTAAGGGGGGGAATGTTGGACACATAATTCGGTAAGGGTTGGTGTGGAATATGAATAGTTATTACAGTCCAAGAGTCCACTTGGAATATGAAAACCAAGGGTCATAAGACATTGTATAAATGTGTATATAATTTTTAATAAAATGTAATCTCACGGTTATCTTAGCTACTGCCTATTATTTTGTGTAAGTTTAGCATTTTAGATACTGTTTTATTATCTCTTGTCGTTGCCTTGAGCTATATTTGCTCTTTTCTAGCTCGTTTCTTTCTGAAACTATCTCAGCTTCTGAATTTTCTTTCTTTAAGATGGCTGCCCAGTACATCTTCAACTCCTCTTGCTTCTTCCAACTATCTCCTCAGACTAATGATTTCTTATTTGAACTCATGCTCTTTCTCACCACATATCTGTAATAATTTATTTGATCTCTGTTTTCCATTGAGAGCCATTCTATTTCAATCAAGGTTGAGTCAAATTTAGCTTGGTCTTTATCTTTTTTCTCCTCCTGACAATCCAATTCTTTCACGCTAGGAGAATAGATCTCATTCGACTGAACAATTGATTTTTGAGAGGCCTTTTCTTCTTCTTCTTCTTCTTGTCTTTTTCTCCACTACTGTTATAATTAGTATCTCTTTTATGTAGAACCTGCAACCTGTCCCATATATCTTTTGTAGATTTGAGATCTATTACCTTCTTAAGATCTAGATCTTGAAGTTTGTTGTAAATTGCACATTCAGATGGGAATTCCATTACTGAACTTGTTTTGAAGGGGGGTCTTCACCATAACCATTAGTCACTACTTTCTAGACTTTAGATCCATGAGCAATTAATTCATATTTTACTTTCTCTCTCCATTCATCAAAGTTTGCAGCATTGATTACATGCATACTTGGATGATCGATGATTCAACCAAATCTACCTTTCAATAGTCAAGCTGCACTTGAAGGAACCTTCTCTAATACCAAGTGTTGGAAACATGGTTATATTGAGAAGGGGGTAGGGGAGGGTGAATCTGTATAACCCTAAATTTGATCATAATTTACCAATTTTTACTTCTTATTAAACAATTAATTAACTAATATAACATATGAGAAACATATCAAAAATGCGATACATGACAAGATAAACTCAAACCACATAAGAAACACAATCATAACATTTGTACACCAGATATTTTAGGTGGAAACCCTTCTAGGAGAAAAATCACAAAACACTTTGTCTTCTTATTGTTCTTATCAATCTTCTTTTACAATATATTGGCACTAACCAATATGCAAGCACTAGCTTATGAAACATGTGAGCACTCACTTTTTACATCAACTTTTGTAGGCTTCTACCTATAGGAGGCTTCAACCTCATTTGTTTTGCAAGCTACAACTTACTGCGAGAACCCACTCCCTCTTCTTACAGGCTCCAACCTATTCTTTTTTAGGCTACTGCTTGACTCATCATTGTATTTTCCAGATCATTTTTTCATAAAGAAGCTAAAGAAAGGATTTGACAAATACAATGGTAAGTTATCGTTCAAATGTTTCAATTGTGGTAGAGTAGATAGCATAGCTAATAAATGTCCATATGCCAAGAAAGAAAACAAAAATGATAAGAAAGAATAAAAAGGAATGAAGAATCTAAGAAGAATTATAGAGGAAAATATTTGAAAAGGAAGAGCTTCTACTCTAAGGAAGATAACATCTCCACAGAAGATGAAGAGGAGTCTGAATCTAATGCAAGTTTAGATGAATAAATTCTTATGGTCCTTGAAGATAATAAGTCTAATCAAGAGAGACCTGATACAGAAGATGATGAGATTAAAGCGAAAGTTGATATGTAAGGAAAACTCCTTAGTTCCTTAGACAAAATTAAAAGACTAAGAAGAAAGAACCAAAAGAAAAAAGAAAAACTACAAGCATATGAGGAGAAAGACCGTGCTGCAAATGAAGCAATCATTCTTCTAAAAACAAAGTTGGAAAAGGCAAAGAGGATAGGAGACAATCTTATGAGCCAAATAAAAGACAAGGAGAAGAATTGTGAAAGGCTTGAAGTAGAGGTGGTTTCTCTAAGAAAAGATACAGATAAATATAAATCTCAAATAAATTTGAAACTAAGATTTGTAAAAAGCTCTAAAACCCTTAACAATATTCTCAGCAATCAAATATATCCAACAATAAAGACAAATTTGAGATACAAAGAAGATCACGAAAATGTAAAAGGAGAATCATGTATACATCAAGAATAAAGGAACCGAGGAGCTACACTAATGTGCTAAAAGGGATAAGCACCCAAACAAGAAAAGAAAAAATGATGTCATAAGTCAACATAAACATAATCAGATCAATTTCATAAATAACAATGGAGAAGGTAAGCAATGAAAGCTTGAATCTTCTCAATCCAACAATTAAAACAAGTCTCATAGAGCAATTCCGTCAAGAAGAATCTTCATACCAAGGTACCTAGATCTCTTTTATGGATACTATTTTTCATGTCATATCTTTGGTCATAAGGATGTAAATTATAGAGCCTATAGGTATATCAGAAATGTAAATGTTAGATCTTGTTATTTTTTAATGCCTATGCCCATAAATCTCTATGTTAATAATGTTGGTAATAAAAACACTTTTTCTCCTCCCTCAAATGAAATTGAATGCTATGTATGCAATAGCTTTGGGCATAAGGAAAGTGAGTGTCGCAACAAGATTATAATGTCTTACAAGGAAGACATGGAAGAATAATTTACTAAGGTATACAAAAAGAAGCCTAAGATTGCAGAAGAGTGTGGATTCACACTCTATGATCATAATCAAGGAAGCTAATGCCACATAGATATCAACTGTTCAAAGCACATGACAAGAAACAAGAGAAAGTTTGTATCTTTGAATGAAGACAAAGGGGCAGTGTTAATTTTGGTAACAACATACCAACAAAGATAATGGGAAATAAAACAATTGTTTTGGAAAAGGGAAAAACTAAATCTCATAATGTATTATATGTAGATGATCTTAAGCATAATATCTTAAGTGTTGGTTAGAAGTGTGATGAAGGACATGAAAATATATTTAGGTTAGATGGATATAAGTAAAGGCAGAATTGGGGAAAACACTAGCTAAGGCAATTATGACTTCAAGCAATGTTTATGTGTTGGATGGTGGCAAAGAAAGATGTTGTATGGAAAAGGTGGATACGAGATAGTTATGACATAGGAAATTAGGACATATTAGCTTTGATCACTTAGTAAAGGTCAACAAAAACGAGGTAGATAGAAATATGCCCAAAATCTCAAGGCCACATGACAACATTTGTAAATCATGTCAACTCAAAAATCAAACATGGGTGCAATTCAAAGCAAGTGAACATTTTACATCGAGGCTGTTGGAACTCATTCGTATAGATCTCAATGGTCCCACCACAAAGTAGTCTATTTGAGGTGAGAGGTATTTCATGTTCTTAATTGATGATTTCATAAGAATGACTTAGATTGGTCTTCTTAAGGAAAAATATGAATCATTTGAGAAATTTAAAATATTCAAGGACCAACTAGAAAATGAGATGGATTTGAAGATCAAATGTTTGATATCACATTGAGGGGGAGAATTTACCTAAGATGAATTCAATATTTTTTGTGAGAAGAACAAAATTAGGAGGTAGTTCTCGGTTGCAAGAACTCCACGGCTAAACAATGTTGTTGAGAGAATAAAAAAATAGTCCGAGAGACGGAAAGGGCAATGCTTGATGAAGCAAAAGTGGCACATACCTTTTGGAGAGAAGCTATCCAAACAATAGTCAACATTATAAATAAGGCTCATTTAAGGGAAAAAATCAATAAGGCTCCTTATGAGCTATGGTATGGGAGACTACCCTCAATAAAACATTTCAAAATCTTTGGGAGAAAATTTTATATTAACAAAAATGAATAACACCTAGGAAAGTTCGATTCAAGAGTAGATGAAGACGTACTTCTTGGATACTATTCTAGAAGCAAAGGCTACAAATGCTACAATAAAACACTGCATAATATTTTTGAATGCATTCGGGTAAATATTGATTAGAAATCAATAGATAAAGAAATACAACAACCCCAAGATGATTAAATCATCTGTCAACCTCAAGATGAAGAAGAAGATGAACAAGGAGAGAAAGAGGAACATGTAGAAGAATAAAATAGAGCTGATAAATCTTATCCTAAGACTCCTTCAAGGTATGCTCAAAAATATCATCCTGAAAGTCAAATTCTAGGAAATAAATGGGTTGGTGTTCAGACAAAAAGAAAATTTATAGACTCTCCTAGACATGCCAATTTTTATTTTCTATGCACGATAGAACCCAAGGATTTTGATTGAGATGGTCAAGATCACTATTGGGTTAAATCCAAGGATGAAGAATTGGAGTAAATTGACAAGAAACAAACTTGGGAATTGGTTCCAAGACCAAATTACAAGAATGTGATTAGAACCAATTGGGTTTTCAAAAATAAAGTAAATGAGGCTGGTCAAGTTATTAGAAACAAAGCAAGACTAATATGCAAAGGATATGCTCAAGTGGAAGATGTGGAATTTGAGGAGACTTTTGCTGTAGATGCTAGACTTGAGGCAATTATAATGTTGTTTTGCATGTCATGAAAATTCTAAGGTATATCAAATGGATGTCAAATCAGTTTTTCTCAATGGAGAGATAAAAAAAGAAGTATATGTTGAGCAACTTGAATATTACCAATTGACTGATAACATGAATCATGTTTGCAAGTTGAAGAAGGTACTTTATGGGTTAAAACATGTTCTTAGAGCATTGTATTCAGACTTGACAAATACCTACAACAACAACGTTTTAAAAGGGGAACAATTGATAGTAACTTTTATATTAAATTTTGATCATGATAAATTGTTTCTTATTGTGGTGTATGTAGATGATATCATATTTGGGAGTACCTGATCTGAAACCTGATCTGAAAATGGGGCTCTTAGGATTCTTGTCTAACTTACAAGAACCTCTCCCACTTCCAAATCTTTAAATATTCCCAAGTCTTCATGATTAACCAATGCGGAATTAAAAATGCTTGAAAATATAGGTGTATGCTAGTATTTGATTTAAACTAATTATATGCTTTAAAATCTGATGGTTGTGCTGATATAAATGTGCTTGAACTGATATATAAATACATATAACAGTAAATAATGCAGTGGTAAAAACAAACATAGAACAACAATATTAATTTGGAATTCACCCAAAATTCTTGGGCTACATCTCCGTGAGCTCTAGTCAACTCAACTAGGCTCTCTGGGATTATG
>APFE031102064.1:76888-90881 GCA_000404065.3 Pinus taeda
TCTCCTCTGTGTAGCTCTGATTGTGATCTGCCGATATCGGTGGTCACGATATCACATCGGCCTGGGGTCTTTCCATATGGCATTGCCGATTGCGATCCGTTGATATCGATGATCGGCTTATCGCTTGGCCCGGTCCTTATGCAACATCGCCTGTCTGCCTCCGACCCGATATGTCGGGGATCAGTGATCGAGGGTTTCCCCTTTTTAATTAAATCCGCTCTTTGACCTCCTCCGATGCGATTTACCTCATAAAGCCTTTTAGGCCATTTTTAGAAGATTTGCCTCTTTTTCTAAAGAACCAAGGGCATCTTCTTTCTGTGATAACTTCTGCATAATAAGTCCATTTTTGCCCATTCAATTTGCAGCATATTTAGAACAAGACGATCTTTGTAATGGGGCTATTTCTGAGAGCAGCCTACAACTTTAATTTCCCTTTGATTTACAAAGGGTTTGTACCATTTGGCACCTTTTACCTCTTATATGAAGTCTTTTAGACTTAGAGGTTTATCCATGATCCATTTTTGGATCATGTTGATAAGCTAAATCAACAATTTTCGCTGACATGCAAAAATATTTTGAAATGTCCATGATTGGGGAACTATCATTATTCCTTGTATTGCAGGTTTAGCAAACATAGAAAGGGTTATTTATTTCTCAAACTAAATATCTCAAACAAAATTTCAAGAAATTTGGCATGGAGGAAATGTAAACTCGTTAGTACACCTATGGTAACAGACTGTAAACTCAACAAGAATGATGAATCTTTAGAGGTAAATCAATCCATGTATCAATCTATGATTGACAACCTACTTTATCTCACAACTTCAAGTCCAAAAATCATGCAAGTAGTAGGTCTAGTAAGAAGATTCCAGTCAAACCCAAAGGAAATTCATATGCAGATTTTTTTTTTTTTTTTTTTTGCATGTGGTTCACGAGCACCCTGGTCAGTGAGTGATCGCTACGTCCACAGAAAAATCTGGGTGATAGCTAGGCTACATCACCCCTCGGCCTACTGCAAGACCTGACCCCAAGGTCTTCACGTGGATTCGACCCTATGACCTCCCGATGGCGAGGCACGATTTTTGACCAACTGAGCTAACCCTTGGGGATTTTTTTGCATGTGGTTCATGAGCACCCTGGTTAGTGAGTGATAGCTACGTCCATGGAAAAATTTGGGCGAGAGCTAGGCTAAATCGCCCCTCGGCCTACTGCAAGACCTGACCCCAAGGGCTTCACGTGGATTCGACCCTGTGACCTCCCAATGGCGAGGCACGACTTTGAACAATTGAGATAACCCTTGGGGCTAAATTCATATGCAGATACTCAAGAGTATCTTTAAACACTTGCAAGGAACACTGGATTTTGGCTTATGGTAGTCCAGAGATACAAATTTCACACCAAAAGTCTATACTAATGTTGATTGGGTAGGTAGTGTTCATAACATGAAAAACACAAATCGTGGAGCATTCTTCCTAGGAAGTTGTCCAATTTTCTTTTTTTAGTGAAAAACAAACTTCTATTTCATTATCTACTACTAAAGAAGAGAATATTGCAACCACATCATATTGTACCCAGATTTTCTGGATGATACAAAATCTCAAAGATATGCAGGTAGATTGTGATCAATTGGTGCCTATTTTATGTGAAAACATTAGTGAAATTAATATATCTAAAATTCTAATTATGCACTCCAAAACAAAACACATTCCTATCAAATATCACTTTGTTTGAGAATAAATAATGGACCAAATCGTTAAATCAGATTATGTGTCTACTAAGGAGAAAGTTGTAGATATCTTTTCCAACCCTCTTCCTAGAGAAACTTTTGAATATCTTAGAGAGAGGCTGAGAGTGAGCTCTCCTTCACTTTGTTAGTAAAAGAAGTAGTACAAAACTACAATCTACCACATTGTCTTTCTCACAAGGTGCACGATAGATGACGAAAGTGTTATATATATAAAACACAATCATAGGGAGAGTAGTCCATTAGTGGTAAAATTTATAAAGATAAATATTTTGCTTACATGAGAAGTTCCGCTGTAAGGAGAGGTAAAAGAATTGTTATCAACACAAGGGGAGTCTCATGGAGCAATCTGAAAAATCATGCACATATAGGGAACATCCAGTTGATGTTAATAAGAATTTAGTTTTAGAGTAATGATAGCATAAGCCTAGGAGTAGTCCCGAAAAGAAGAAGTAGCCATTGCAACTAGATTATGTTCTTTTCCATTAATGTAAAAAGGGGAGAAATACATAAACATCATGGGAATTAAGGTCGATATGTAGCCTTAAGAGAGAAAGAAGTGTTAGACAGTTTTTAGGTGGAGTTTTCAACAAAAGTACATCAATGAATGGATTATGTTTGGTGATGTTTCCATTAATGCCACATGGGGAGATTGTTGCACATATGTTTTCAGTGATGTCAAATGCAGTGCTGTCATTGATGTCAAATGACACTTTGATGATTGAGTAGTAGACGGTTGTGTAGGGTGTTGGAACAAATTGATGTCAAAAGAGGATCTGATGATCAAGCAACAAAGGGTTGTGTAGGGTGTTGGAATCAATTGATGACAAAGGAGGTTTTGATGATCAAACAATAGAGGGTCGAGTAGGGCATGGAATGAAATTTGGTGCTTCCATAATGTGCTTGCATGGAACACATTTTGGTGTTTTCATGGAATTTTGACATAAGAGTGGAAAGAAATTTGGTTCTTTTATGATAATTAATCTTGACAAGATCAATGACCTAGATTTATATCGGGCTCACAACACATGTGGAGGTTATAGTATAGTTGCACATGTGATGGATCTAATAGCTAAGAATGCCTCAATCCAATGGTCCAGATCTATATCGGGCTCACACATGCATGGAAGTTAAAGTAGGGGTGTGCACCTGATCCAATATCCACTATGAAATGACACCACATGGAAAAAAAGTGGTAGATTTGTTGATGTGGAAACAACAGTGAGTGAGACATGGCAAGAAAAAATAGAGTTTTTGGCCAATTGACTGGATGATTGGTAGGTGACACATGATAGGTACATGTAAGCACTTAGAAATGTGGTAGAGACTGATTGTTTGCATTATATGACATGGAAGATGTAGTGGTAGGTGACTTGGCAGATGACGTAACAATGATGGGTCTCATATTGGGGTATTGGAGCACCTAGCACCAAAGTCCACTTTTATATATAAATGCTAAGGTTGATATATAGTATGACGTGGATGATATGACCTGACACAAATGACATGGTAGAAGGACCACATAAATAAAAATGATTGGTCCATGGTGGATTGATGTGGCAGACCCATAGGTCTTGGGACTCACACTAGGACCTGGTTAGGAAAGGTTTTCCCATGTATTAAGTTTTGGCCAAAAAGTAAAAAAATTGTGGGGCCAAAATTGAAAATATCCAAAGAATCAACCATTGTTGGGCCTTATACCATGGTATTGAGGTATCAAAATGAATGACAATTGAAGCACTCTAGTATGCAATGGTTTGGTGAGGCAAGAAAAATGTCATCAATTGTAGTGAAGGTTGAATTAGTTTATCAAATGTAGTTTTGTCTTCTAGGTTTAGTGATCATATTGGTATCAGGATGTGTATAAAGGGTCAACGTTCTAACAGTCAAATTTCAGCTAAAGGACCAAGGTCACAACACAGAGTCACATGTGCTTAACGGTGTAGCACTTGGAGCTAAAGTACTGATACTAGGATTTCTACAATTAGAAGAATATCAAAGTGGTATGTTAGGACTGAGGTCACAACATGCGGTCATGGGTGCTTAATGGTCTAGCAATCAGAGCTAAAGAGTTCAAATGATATTTGATATAGAGGCAATGTTCCAACAGTCATAGTTTTGAGTAGAGGACAAAGTCATAACTCATGGCCTTAGGTGCTCAATGGCCTAGAATTTGGAGCTAAAGGGTTCAAACGGTCTTTGGTATCTAGTATATAAGTACTCAATTACGGTGTCGGGTTATGAAGTGCTAAGGTTAGCACCCAATGGATGTGGACCCTTAGTACAACTCTAGTATAGTGTGGTCCCAGTATGATTGGCCCATAGTCATAAACATGAGCATATGAGTCATATGTGAAAGGTGCGAGGGCTATGAGATTGGACAAGAAGGAGTCACCAATAAAATGCACCATATAGGTGACGAAAAAGAAGGAGAAAATTTAAGTATGAATTGCATTGTAGTAGTGGGAGAGTTGTGTGTAAGATCTAGAGGAGTCAAGAGATGACTGAGAGTGTGCAAGAAAGCTGTCTGGTAAGAGGAATTAATTGACTTTTTCAACCCATAATACCACGGGTCAATACCATGGATCGATACCCATGGTAAAGGAGGCCATAATATATAAATACAATGTTAAGCAATTGAGAATGTTGTCGATACAATGCATATGTGAGGGTGATTGATTTCTTTGACAGAATTTCTAAAGCCAGTGAGAGTAAGAGACCGATAGCAAACAAAGTGAAGGGGAGTAAGCCAATTTTTAGTAGATAAATCTTGAATAGATGGAATTGTAGATTAGAGAGTGGTGACAATGCTGATTCTATAGACATAAAGAGTAGAACATATTAGAATGCATATATAAGTTGTAGTAGAGCGCTAATATGAGTTACATCAAAAGATGAGACCTGAAGAGAGACCATATTGGAAGTGAAATGTGTAGACCGAAAACATATTGAATATACTTAAATAAGGAGTCGATTAGATCAATGAAGATTCAAATCCAAAATATGAATCATTGCGAGGATTGGTGGCTCCTTCAAGTTGGTGCTTTTAAATAAGGGGATTGTTGTTTCCTTTAGGTTGGTGCCTGTAAATAAGGGGATTGGTGTCTCCCTTAGTTTTGTGCCTATAAATTAGGGGATGGGATTCTCTGTAGATTTTCCTGTAGATTAACAACTCATGTAATGTACTAAAACACAACAAAAGAATTTACTCTACTCTTTAAGCAAGGGAAACCAATAGATCGTTGAAAATAATAATCAACAAGAGGAAGATAATCAAAGACACATAACATAAATTTTCTCTAGGGAAAGCCACTACTCAAAACCATGAATATCTATTGCATTAATCATAAATATGAGTGATAATACCAAACTTTCTATCACTAGAAAAATTCTAGCACAAGTATGATCAACTCTCTACCTCACAAACCCTCTTTGGCCAACACTTAGCCAATTCTGCTACCCTATTTCCTTGTGCAATTCCTGTGAGGATAAACCCATATTTAATTGGGAAATACTTCCTCCATGACTACCCAATCCAAAACTAGGTCCTTCTCTAATTGCATGCATGACTTGTACAATTCAGATCATCATACAACTGATAGTACACTATCCCTGAACTCTAGTCTCAATTGGGTCTTTCTATGAACTGACATGCATGAGTTTCTCATGAGGGAGTCTTCAGTTAGCTGGAGTAGCACTAAGGATGCACTAGTGCACTAACTCACTACTAGACCTCTACTAGTTCCACAAATAGTTAGAATTAGTTTAACTTTCTATAACTCAGTCAAATTGAGTTATCTAATTACAACTCAAATAAAATCATCCTGGACCCCTAAAATTTAGGGAGAACATATACATGACTACATAAAGACTTCCAACTCAAAATTCCTAAGCTAATTAAGTTAATTAAACTTAATTAACTATTTACAAGTTGCTATGAGAATATAATTCGATTTTAATTGACAATTTAATTCAAGGAAAAATTAAACTAGAATTTATTGTTGCCAACATCTCAACACTCCCTCTCAACAAGAAAGGGATTATCAGCTACCTCGATCCTATCTCCTGAAATTCGAATTTACATTTTGACAATGCTTTTGTCAAAATGTCAACATATTTCTCCTATGTGGGAATGTACTCCAACAACATAATCTGCCTCAATACACAATCTCAAAGATGATGATATCAAATATATATATGCTTGGAACAATCATGAAAAATTGGATTTTCGGAGAGTTTGATACAACTCTGATTATTGTAGTAAATCACAGTTGGATCCATATGCTGACCAAATAAACCAACCATAATCTTCCTCATCAAGATGGCCTCACATGCTTCCTGAGTTGCAGCCATGTAAGAATCTACCGAACTGAGTGTAATCGAACTCTGTTTCCTGCTGTACCAAGAAATTGCTACTGACCCAATACTGAAGATCCCTCCTGATGTGATATTCCTGTTGGATGGACTCCCTGCCCAATCTGCATCAGTGAATCCTTGAAGCTCCACTCCCTCCGTTTGTCTATACCACATAGGTATCTCAACACATGCTTTGCCACCTTCCAATACAACTTGGTAGGCCTAACCATCACTTTACTAAGCTGGTTAATTGCATAGCATATATCCGGTTGTGTTTTCACCAAATACATGAGTGAACCCACAAGATGCCTATAAGCAACAGCTTCCACTACTTCCCCTGAAGTAACATCCTCCTTCCTCTAGTTACCTGCCAGAGGAGTCTCCATGGGTTGACTGCTCTCCAAGTGGAACCTCATGAGTATCTCATTGGCATACTTTCCCTGAGACACAAAAAATTCCCCATCACTTTGCTGTACTTCCATGCCCAGAAAGTAATGCATGAGCCCCATGTCCTTCATCTCAAACTCTCTTGTAAAATCCTCCTTGTAAGAATTGATCAAATGATCATCACCTGTCAAAATCAAATCATCAACATATAACACAATGATCAACAATTACCTTCCACCACTATGTGGTACAGGTTCACATCCAATTCACTCTTGGTGAATCCCAACCTAATGAAGTAGCTATTGATCTTGGTGTACCAAGCACGAGGTGATTTCTTCATCCCATACAATGCTCTCTTGAGTCGGCACACATGCGACTCACGGTTGAAGGTCTCAAAACCTTCAAGCTTCTCTATGTACACCTCTTCCTCAATCATGCCATTAAGGAAAGTTGTCTTTACATCCATCTGATGTATCTTCCAACCCATCTGTGCTGATAGTGCCAATATAGATCTGATCGATGAGTACCTTGCAACACGAGAAAAGGTCTTATCATAGCCAATCCCCTCTACTTGTGAAAAGCCACGGGCCACAAACCCAGCCTTATGCTTCTCCACACTAATAGCTGCAACTTGTTTTACCTTGTAAAACCATCAAGAGCTCACCACTGACTTGTCCTCCGGTCTCGAGACCACATCCAAAAGATTGTTACGAACTATGGTGTCATACTCCTCCATCATGGCATCAACCCAAACCAATTGCTGCATTGCCTCCTCAAAGGAAGATGTCTTTATCTCAACACATCTTCTCATAAGAGCCATGTATCCAGTGTACCTCTCAAGTGACCTCCACTACCTATGTTGAGATGTGGGTGCTCTCACATTCTCCCATGCATCATGCAATAACCCGTTAGCCTCTCTGGTGCACTTTATCCCATCTCTTGAAGACTCTTCTTGAGTGGATGTCTCCACTCCTGGATCCTCTGCATGTGGTTTCTCCACATAAATTTTAGGCTCCTCAACTTTAGGAGCTAAAAACTCCTCAACCACATGTAGCTGAAGCTCCCTCTCAAGTGAAACTCGCATGACCTTCTCCTCATTGAATCTGACATCCTTGCGAACCACTGTCATCCTGTTGGTTGATAAGTACACCTGAGAGTTGTGAGGTGTATCAGTGTACCTAAAAAATATCCCCAACTATATTGTTGACTCAAGCTTCTTCCGTGCATCTTTGGTTACATGGCAATATACCGATGACCCAAAAATCCTAAAGTGACCAACATTTGGTCTCTTACTGAAGAAATCCTCCTTTGGTGTTTTCATCCCAAGTATCCGATGTAGGCTTTGTCATGCAAATAAACAATTATTTTTCATGCCTCAGCCCATAAGTGTAGTGTTAGGCCCTGATCATGCAAAATTTCCCATGCTGCCCCTACAATGCTTCTGTTCTTCCTTTTGGCCACCCCATTCTACTGTGGGTTATGGGGTGCCGTCAACTCTCATTTAATCCCTTCTGCTGCACAGAAGTTTTTAAACTTATTTGAGACATACTCACCACTGTTATCACTCCTCATAGCTTTAACCTTCTTTCTAGACTCTTTCTCGACCAATTCTTTAAATTCACAAAACTTTGTGAAAGTTTGATCCTTCATCTGCATGAAAAAGATCCGACATTTACGAGAAAAATCATCAACACATATAACATAGTACCTGTGTTTGGCCATGGATTCTATTGAGAATGGTCCACACACATATGAATGGACTCGTTCTAGAATCACCTATGCATGATTGTCTTTTTTGTGAAAGGAAGCCTTGGTGTATTTTCCTAAAGTACACCCCTTGCATGTATCAACTTGATCTACCATACCTTTGGGAAGACCAATGGAGATCTACTGCATGATTTTCAAATCTCCATGATGCAAGTGACCCAATCACCTATGCCACAACTCGCCAACATCTCGACTCTGAACTATCTTTGATTTCATGCTCAAAGCAACACAATCCTCTATCCATTCTTCTTTACCTGACCTGTGGCTATGTGTCAAAGGAACGCCTTTCCTTTTCTAAAGACCACATCATAACCTCTATCCTCCAACATGACGACTGATACCAAGTTATTCTTCAACACAGGCACATACATAACATCTCTCAAGGTGAGAGGAGCACCCTGATCATTCTGAAAAGTAATCATGCCCAATACAGTAGCACTATACCTCCCATCATCACCCATCTTGATATGCATATGGAGATCATTCTCCTCTAGGTCACTCAAAAAATCCTTGTTATTAGCCATGTGGAATGAAGCTTCATTGTCAAGGTACCATACAATACCCATCATCGATGACACCATGAATATAATGAGATTAAAGTCCAATTTGAATTTAGAGGCCAAAGTCTCACCCACCACTCCTCTCGAGGACTTCTTCTTGGAATTATTGAACAGACAATTTGTGGCAAAATGTCATATATCATGACAATGAAAGCACTTAACTTTTGACATGTATTTCTCCTTGCCTCCATGACAAGAATCTGATTTGGAATGGGACACCTTCCCTTTCCCTTTCCTGGCCTTACCTGCTAAGGCACAATTTTCCTCATCATCAGTCTTTAATGAGGAACCATCTTTGGTGTTCCTTCTGATCTCCTCCTGCATCAAATCTGACCACAAATTTTCCCAATATGGCAACTTCTCCCTCCCATTGAAAAAGGTTATTACAACACTTCCAAGCTCATCACGATAGTGAGTGAACTTGGTCAAGTATTTTGGAATGGTCTCACCTTTCTCCATCTTGTTTTTTCGAAGTTTATCTTTCAATGCAAAATTCCTATGGTCACTGCTGTTTTGGAATAGGTTTATCAATGCTTTCCACATAGCATACAAAGTTTCCTTCCCATGGAGACTCGAGAAAATGTGGTCTCGAACTCCCTCAAGGATTATCCACCTCGCCTTCTTCACACACTTCTTCCATTCGGACAGATTCTGTGCATACGATGTTGCTGGCTTAGGAATGTATTGATCAATGAATTCCTTGAGGCAATTATCCTCTAGAACTACCTCCATCCTGTCCTTCTAGGCTATATAATTCGAGCTACCTTCCAAGGCATACTCGAGCCTCAAACATTAGAAATCCATTTTCCAATCCTAAAGTATGTATTGCAAATTTTAATTTCACCTATAATCCCAAACTCAAAACTTCAAAATCTCCTCTAGTATATTGTATTCTTCTCTGATACCATGTAGACTTTCCTGTAGATTCACAGCTCATGTTATGTACTAAAACACAAGATAAGAATGTACTCTACTCTTTAAACAATGGAAACCAATATATTGATGAAAACAATAATCAACAAGAGGAAGATAATCAAAGACACATAACACATTTTTTTGTTGGGGAAAGCCACTGCTCAAAACCACGACTATCTATTGCATTAATCATAAATTTGAGTGTTAATATGAATATTTTTCTCACTAGAACAATTCCTGCACAAATATGATCAACTCTCTACCTCACAAGCCTGCTATGGCCAACACTTAGCCAATTCTTCTGCCTGCCAAGCCCCTATTTTCTTGTGCAATTCCTATAAGGATCAACCCATATTTAATTGGGAAATCCTTCTTTCATAATTGCGTAATCCAAAACTAGGTCCTTCTCTGATTGCATGCATGACCTATACAACTCAGATCATCATACAACTGATAGCACACTGTCCCTGCACTCTAGTCTCAACTGGGTCTTTCTCTGAACTGACATGCATGAGTTTCTCATGAGGGAATCTTCAGTTAGCTGGAGTAGCACTAAGGATGCACCAGTGCACCAACTCACTAATAGACCTCTACTAGTTCCATAAACAGTTAAAACTAGTTTAACTGTCTATAACTCAGTCAAGCTGAGTTATCTAATTACAAAACTCATCTTGGACCCCTCAAATTTAGGAAGAACATATACATTACTACAAAAATACTTCCAACTTGAAATTCCTAAGCTAATTGAGTTAATTAAACTTAATTAACTATTTACAAGTTGTTATGAGAATAGAATTCAATTTTAATTCACAGGTTAACTCAAGGACAAATTAAATTGGATTTTCTTGTTGCCATTTCTCAACATTCTCCTCCTAGTTGTTGCCAACAAATTGATGTAAAATTTGGTTATTGCATAGATTCATTTATAAATAAGAATTTGTTCTATGGTTTTCTCCTATGTGGGTTTCCACGTAAAACTCCGAGTCTCATATTTATGAGTGTGTATTTTGTTTTATGGTGTTTTTGTATGGTTTATTAGAAATAGCTTAAACATTTTAAATATTGTTAAAATTTGCATAATATTGATTCACCTCCCCCTCTCAGTGTTATATTTTCTTCAACATATTCTTAGGTTTCTTGAGATTGAAAGAGAAAATAAACTTAATGACAAGATGGGGCAATGAATCGAGAGACATTCCCCAATAATAGTGCAAAACCAAACTGTTTAGAAGAGAATATAGATGAGGCTCTAAAATAATGCCCCTATAGACCTACTGATAAGGTCCAATGAAGGTATAATTTTCCAATTTAGGGAGAATTTTGGAAGGGGCACAAATAATACCATAAATGGAGGTTGGAAACAATTTAATCCTGACCTCAAACTCAATGTCATGAAGAGAAATAAATGATGCCATGGACTAGTGATCCTTGATTACCAAAGACAAGCTAGAGATACAAATGAAAATCGTATATGGTAAGATCCCTTAGCAAGGGTAACTCAAGGAAATGATAGACATATATATTTAGTGGCCTCGACGCCATAATTCTCACATGGTTGGGATCTCACTTGTGTGGGAGAACTATCTTTTGTAGTTGAGTACCAATAATTATGATGTGCATCTAAACACTTCTCTCAACACTCGTACATGATGACCATATGATCTATAATCACTGCTCTAGGATACCTTGCGGGAGGGGGAGTGCTATTTTTAGTTAGCGAGTGGATGTGATGTTGAGTGAATTGCTATGGGGAGGGTGAAAGTAGACATAGTAACTATTAACATCTTCATCAAACAAGCATGTGTCTTCCAACAACCACATTGCAAGCTTTAAAATTCTCCAAATGCTATATTGATTGATGCCCAATGATCCATTATTTGAAGTATTATCCACTTTCATTAAGGAAATAAACATTTGGATCTATCACTTGCTTAACTTAACCCGTTTATTTGCTAAATGATGTACCTCTAATTTTTTGTATATGAAAATGTGGATAACTTTAGAGTGTTTGTGAGTGTATATTTCCATAGTCTGTTTTCATGTTGATATAAGTTTTTGGATAAATGTTGTGTACGAGTTTATTGATCTACTATGTTTCGAGTGGTCTCATGACCCATCATTAGGGACTTCAGTAAAACATGATAGATCAGAAAAGAGTGCTAGGGTATTTATAAAGAAAGATTCAACTAATGAGCGTTGATATGAATGCTAATATGAATATTAAAGGGATCAAAAAATGAGCGTTAAACATCTATATAGGGGGAAATAAATTATTTATTAAAAATGAGGGTTAAACAAATATCTAGGAAATTGAAATATTTATTAAAAAGAATTTGACCACAATTTAAACTTACAAAATTAAAATATATTTATTAAAAATAAAGTTAAGAGAGATTTTGAACCTAGTTTAAATGAGATAAAAGATAAGATATTAGAAATATATATAATTTTTACCACAACTTAAATTTATAAAGTTAAAATAATTAAAATGTATTACTGAAAAATAAATGAATGAATATTTAATTAAAAATGTTTTGATCACAAAATAAAAAAAAATAAATAAAATAGATAAACTGGATTTTAAGATATGATTAAACAAAAATGTATTTATTAAAAAATAAATAGTATCGATTAATTAACCATGTTTTAAATCACAATATAAAATAAAAAACAAGAAATTAAACTGATTAAATATATTTATTAAAAATTAAAAATTAAAATATATTTGTTGAAATTAAAAAGGTTTTGACCATAATTTCAAAATATAAGAAAGACAATGAGAAAGTGAATACATTGAGAAATAAAATGAGAATGCGAATAAATATTTAATTCACAATATTTGGAGAAGGTAATAAAAGGAATAGGTAGGTTGATAAAAGGATCAATTAATAAGGATTAGTTAAATTGATAACACGATCAATCAAAGATAAAATTGATGCTAAATAATAATCATGATTGTTAGGCCCCTATACTACTAGTGTAACCCCTTATTGCTATTAGTACAACCCACTTATTATATTGATGTACCCATGTAGTGCCCATATTGTTACTATTGTGCCCCATAGAAGCCCACTATTGTTATTATTGTACCCTTACATTATATTGTTATGTAGCTCTGGATTATGTTATGACCCTAGACTCCTAATATAGAGGAGGTCTTTTCATTTGTATCAACCAAGATGTTCATTTATGTAATGTTAAAGGAGGTTGCCCCTCGAAGAGGAGAATTCTAAGGCGTTGATCTATCTTTTCTATCTTTCTCTTGAGCTGGTTCATAACATTTGGTATCAGAGCTTTGGATTCTAGGGTTTCGCTGCTCCAAACAGGTCATCATGGAATTTTCGCTATATCTTTTTTTCTGCGACATTGAAAAAGTTGAAAAAAAAACCCATTTAAGAAGACATCGCGCTAAATCTTGGGTCCAAATTTCAGAGCTTTTTGCGCCATATTTGTGGAGATATGATCTGAGTAAGTTGGTCTTTTTGCAGACTCCTGAATTACATTCCAAACAGGTGACCTAGGGAAAATCGTCATAACTTTCTCTATGAGCATCAGATATAAATTTAGTAAGAAGGAATAGAAAGAGGACATACTTTAGTTTCTTGTATATAATTTTCAGAGCCAAAGGTCGAAACAGTGACTCGTGGCACGTCAGACAAGTTCGCTCTACTGAACTAGTCTATAATCAGGTCACTGTGTGAGATTTTGTATAACTCTTTCTTGGAGAATCCAATTTGGATCAGACTTGTGGCATTGGAAAGCGGATGCAGAGGGCTACTACAGGTTGCAATTTCAGAACTTAAAGATCCGAAAGTCCAGAGTTACAGTCGTTTCAAGATCGAGCTCCTAAAATCAAGAAAAAACAAGATGAGGAAGTTTGATGGCAAGGATCCGGTAAATTGGATTCTTCAGATGGAGCAATATTTTGATCTACATGGTGTACAACTACTACAAAAGGTATGTATTGCATCTTCATATTTAGAACCGGATCAATTTTTATGGTATGAAGGGCTTTGTTCTCGTAAACAACTTGTTACATGATCAATTTTCACGGAGGAAATGATAGCACATTATGAGGATACAAAGAGTAACACCTTCTTTAGAGAAACACCACAACAATTGGAAAGAGTAAAAGGGCTTTGTGACATAATGGAAAGAAAACTTATGGAAACCAGGAAGCATAACTCTCACAACTATAAAGATGGAAGTGTTGTTTCTCCTAGCCATCCACAACCTACAAGGGTTACACCACAACAATTGGAAG
>APFE031102064.1:91307-111849 GCA_000404065.3 Pinus taeda
GAGGACAACACTTTTTGAAGGAGAGGGGTATGTTAGGCCCCTATACTACTAGTGTAACCCCTTATTGTTATTAGTACAACCCAGTTATTATATTGATGTACCCATGTAGTGCCCATATTGTTACTATTGTGCCCCATAGAAGCCCACTATTGTTATTATTGTGCCCTTACATTATTATTGTTATGTAAGCTCTGATTATGTTATGACCCCTTAGACTCCTATATATAGAAAGGAGGTATTTTCATTTGTATCGTCCAAGGATTGTTCATTTATGTAATGTAAAGGAGGTTTCCCCCTCGAAGAGGCTGAATTCTAAGGCGTTGATCTATCTTTTCTATCTTTTCTTGAGCTGGTTCATAACAATGATAATAGTGACAATGATAAAATTGAGGAAAGAGAGAAAAATGAGGGTAAATTTAAGGAAGGAGAGGAAAGCATCGGAAAAAACTAAAACTCATAAAGGAGAAAATGCAACAAATAATAGATAATACAAAGAAAAGAAGGAATTGGGGAAAGGGTAAAGAAAAATTATGAGAGAGGAAGAAGGGGAGGTGAGATGAGTGGGGGAGGGGGTAGGGGAGTTAGGTTAACGACTAAGGTGGTGGATAATAGGTTTGAAAAAGTCACTAAGGTTCTACCCATATTCCCTATTGAATTTATTTGGGTGTTTTTCTATCTCTAAGGCTTCATGAATGAGGCGGGTGGACTGGAAAGGGGAAGGTGCAAGGATTCTAGTTTGGTTAAAGCTGATAAGATGCATGGTATTGAAGTAATGTTCAACAATTGATGACTTTAAAACATGTTTGTTGGAAATATCAATGATGTTCTCCTTTAACTGAGATTTAAAGGATCCACTTGTTTGGCCAATGTAGGAATTACCACATGAACAAGGAATTTGGTAGACTATGGGGTTGAGCATTGGACTAAGCCTGTCTTTGTGAGATTTGAATAATTATTTTAAGGTCTTAGAGTGCTCAATATTGTATAATAATCCTCTAATCATTTGGGGAGAGTCCTTAATGTTTTTATTTTTTTTAAGCTTGGCAAGATTACATCTTCATCATGTCCAATATATCACCCTAATCAGGGCGAGGAATTGAATCGGTGACTTCACATCAAGGAGTGCCTTAATAGAACACCTGATCACCATCTATCCAAGACCTTGTGGATGAGAGTACTTAATCTTATATCTTTAGGATATGAACCTTTTTGCAAATGAGAAAAGAGGGTGGAGGAGTTTGCAACAACCATTATATTGTTTATGGTGAGGGATAAAGCTTGGAGAAGGCCCTAATATAACTTATATTATTTTTTTTGATTATTTGAAGCTATACTAAGGCCCAAGAATACACAAATTTTCCTCCCCTATCTCCTCGAGATCTTTCCATTCATGAAACTAGATTTTGTTATTTGATTTTGGTTGCAAAGAAATATTATTTCAAGTTATTAAAATGAATATATGTTTTTCTTCTAGGAAAAAAAATCATAAGCTTTATATTTCAAGATGGAAAAAGAAACTTAAACTCTAAACATGTTATAACCACAAATACCAAAATAAGGTATAAGGATGTTGTAAAAGGAATTCATATTTCTTACCATCTATCTCTTATATAAATATGTTTTAGAGGATTGTTTGCATAAAACCTACACAAAAAACAAGAATCTTGTTCTTAGAATATTGCACATCAACAATAAAATATCTTCATTGTGATCTCATACATCTACCCAACATATTTATGATGGTCACCTTTATTTTTTACTTGAATGAAACAATTATGGGACTACCTTGTAGAACTCATTTACATAATTCTTTTTCACAATTTTCACCATGTAGAACTATTTTATACAACATTTTTCACAATATTCACCAAGTATAGCATGTATCTAAATATTTGAACCTACCACGGCTAGAAACACAATATGTGCCTCAATTTTCTTGAGATTAACTCCTTCGACCATGATGGTAACCTTCATTAGAGAAAGAGAAACTTATATCTAAATGTAGCTGTAAGGTCCATTTCCATACTATATAGAAATATATAGGCTTTTTTTTTTTTTTTTTTTTTTTTTTTTTTATCAATTACAGCAAATACAACAAGAAGAGAAACACATTGAAATTTCAAATTTATTCAGCACTGCCTATCACATTCCTGACACTCATTTCAGGAAACATATCATAACATTTACATACCTTTAACTAAGATCAAATAGTAATGAAATACATATGTACCATTCACCAGAAGGCGAGACTCTGCTTGCTCTGTTGTTAATGGTATTCCCTTGTTTCTGGTCACCTCCGCTAGTGAATGATGATGTACTTGATCTGAATGCGAAGACCCACCGGTTAACCTCCCAGCCTACTCCTTAGGTACTCTTCTTCCCCACGGACCCCTGAGCTGCAATGGGGTTGTACAATGGAGGAACGCACTAGTTGGTAGAGGAGAGCACACCTTGGCTTAAGAGTCCCCTCTCTAAAATCCTCTACCTCACCAAACTCACTATAGCTTCGTAATCACTGCTCTGAAATCATCTCATCCATCCAACAATAGGGTTCCCAAAAGTCCTTTCTCCCATGACTTGCCCCTTCTTTTATAGGAGTCCTCATAGGTGACACTTGGCATGTCATGCATAATTATTATTATTATTTTTTTTATAATTCAATAGCTTGATTATTCACCTACCCATGTGTCACTCTCTCATCAAGGGTCACCCAAAATTATTTACTTAACTTTTTATTTAAAACTAATATTTTCCTCACCTCAACAAGATTCCTATTTCTTCTCTCTAGTTGTCTCTTTATTCCCCCCTTTTATTCCTTAATTTGTGTTTCATTACTTGAAGTCAATTAATGAGTCAAGATTTTATCCCCTATCTACTCCCTAATTTAACTCAGGTTATCTCTTAGATGGATATTCTTATGTTGGTTGTTGCCACATGGAGGTTCTCTATATTTCTCTAATTTTAATTTATTATTCTTATTTTAATTCACCTTCCTATTTTCTTAATTAGGTTTAATTAGTTTAGGATTTATCTTTATCCTTACAATTATGTCCCTCTTTCCCCTTTTACCTAATTAAACCACATAATCTACCTAGTATTTTCCAACATGGGAAGGGTAGAGTTTCTAAGGTACTCTATTTTATTTCTTCCTATGATCCTCTTAATCCAAGTTTTATTTTTGATTTCATTTCCTTGGCTTCTAACATCATTTACCCTTGATGTAAATTTACCTAGTTTTCATTCCTTGTTTATATTTATTATTTAGTTTATTTTTAATGATTCCAAGGGTGCCACACCTAATAGTTTATTTGTGATACCAAGGGTGCCAAGTTGGTTGTGCCCTTCAAGAAATTCCCCTGAAGTTCCAAGGGTGCCACACCACTTGCCCTTCAAACATTCAGTGACTACGAGGGGAAAGTATAGATGCAACATCATAGACCACTATCATCTTTTATGTTGCCTGCTATAGTGGGACTAATGGTGTCGGGGATCAAGGAATCTGCCTTGATGTGCACCCCCTAGTAAAATCCTCATGAACGACCCAAATTTGGGACCTGCCCTCATGGCATCGTGATCTTCAAGGTGAAGGTGTTTCACCCTTCTAGCCCAAGTCACGACAAGAGTGCTAGTGGGTGAGATCAGGGACACTGTCCCACCCCTCCCATGTAGTTCCATCCACCTGTACAACCCCATCACCCATATGTGAGTCATTCGGTCAAGAAACTAATCTATGCCTGCAACCATTAACATATCATCATAATATAGTTAAACATATATGACAGATTTCAATATCGACTTAGACTTTCAAAGATAAAATAATATGAATTTTCATCAAACCAGGTGTCATCAACTCGTCATATGCAAGTCACTCCGATGGTTTCCTACCATACTCAATAATCATCAGTAACAAGGTTTCTCAATGTTAGTCATTGTCATAATAGCATCATTAACAATTCCTAGTCATTCACATCATTGTCCATTGTAAGCCTGAACTAAAGAAAGTAGGTAACATAGGGGACACATCCATCATGGCTATCATCATTAAACATCAATGGAAACATACATATTCATTAAGCTATCAACATCATAACATCAATAGAATTATACCTATCCATAAAATTTATCATCATCATGCTTTTAATAGAGAGCATACATATTCTTTACTACCCTCATCATCATAAATTCAAATAGAGACCAAATTCAAATTCAGAATACCGATAGATAAGATACATAACGATTCATGCTATCATAATATCAATGGAAAGCATTCATAAACATCACAACCATGAATATCTCAATCAATAATAATAGTGTCATGAGCCCGGATCCTCAACCTGAGGTCCTCAAAGAATAATGTGCGGGCCTTATGGCTAAATAAATGTTTGTGTCATATCACTGTCAGTCAACTAGAGCAGGCACTACAATAGCTAAGAGATGAAATTTTGATGCCTATAGGATGGCCAACATCCAACCTATGCTCCATTTGTGGTAGCACTCCATTTTGAGATTACATTGCATTTTTGGACAAGTGATATGCAAGCCTATTGAGGTTTTTAACATGTGTGAAATTAATTTTGATGAAACTAACTACAAATTTCAAAATCTAATCCAATTATGGAAGAAGAGTATTATTTTTTACCCTAAAGATCCCTTTTACCCACTTGATCATCAATTTGGAATCCACACACACTTAAGGTATTTTACTATTCTTCTCCAATGCAATCTGTAACAACCCTTTTTCTAACCCCCATGTAAGTGTCACTATGCATTTTTTTTATGAGAAATTATGCAGAAATGTAAAATATGGTTGAGTTAGAGGAGTGGACATAAATTCATAAGTCTAATGAGGAGGAAAAGTTGCTTGTGCTATGTTTAAGTCCAAAACCATATCCACTTCATTTATTTTTTCCCATATATCTCCCTAAGAAACTAATGGTTTTCAAATTAGGCATTGAAGTTGTGTATGGGTATTCTGCAGTGAAGGATGAGGCCCATGTGACCTCCCTGTCTCATATGTGTTGGGAAAGTCAACACACAAGATAAAATAAAAGATAGGGAATGAGTAGATGGAGAAAAAAGGGGGGGAGGCAGAACGACACAAAAAACACGTGGGGAGAACATAGAACACACAAAGTAGTGGGAGATCATAGAGAAAAGACAATGAAGGAGAAAGAGTGTTGAAGCACTGCATTTGAGGAGAAGTATCCTCAAGCCAATGAGCTATTTTGGGACGTTTATCTCTGTAAACCTATTGTGGTTAGTGGTTGTATGTTGGTGTGGAATTTGATAGTGAAGACTTGGTGGAGACAATGACTCACTTAGGGATGCTAAGTAAGTTAATACCCCTCTAAGTCCTTTATGGGGAGCTAATAAACCACTCAGATTTTGTTGAATGGGCTGATAAACCACTAGGGTGATTTCCAAGTGAGATGATAAACAACTCTTAGAGTGAGATCATTCTCCAAGACTAAGTAAAAATTCATTGAGCCTTGAAGGAACCCCTGTGATTTATCTTAGAGAGGAAAAGGAGTCAATATGGTGCTTATTGCACGAGGCAGTTGATAAACCACTTAGATAATGCACTCCTTCTCCGACCTGGTTAACTTGTGATTGGGTGTATTATTCCCTTAAGAAATTAACTCTTAAGACTTTGAATCTGTCTCGGGTGTGGTCAACTACAAGAAAGACTACAGTATAGCTGGCCTATGGTTGGGTGGAGAGTGAATTCCCTCCTTCAGTTGCCAACATATCTAATACACTAAGATAAGTATAATAATTCAAGTATTTGATCTTGAGTTATAAAAATTCTTGTTATGCCTATTGGATGAAGTATGATTTTGTATGCCTCATAAAGGAATACTTGAAATCACTGAATGCTCATGGTTGACTAGATGTCTTAATTTTTCATACTAATAATGAATGATTGAATGGCATGAACATTTCCATTTTCATGAATTGCAGGGTCACCTACATGATTGTGATGAAATGTATGAATTTCAATCAATTATCCTATCATATCATATATAATAGTTACCTTATATATTCATGATTTGAGTAGTTCTTTGCCATAAACTTGATTGTAGGTCATTTTACATGTTATGAGTTTAAATGGCAAGCTAGATGTTAAATTGAGCATGAATGATGTGATGTTTCTTTGGTATTATGCACCAAATATAAAATCATATGGTTGAGGCCAAAACCTCAGCTCAACCCAAAAGGTTCTTAGCCTATTGACCCTACCTACCAACACTTTCATGTTATAACCCAAAGAGCTTTAACTCCTAGCACTTACCTTGTCTCTTGTTGCATGTGACCTAGGTGATGACCAAAGGAGCCTTCTTAGTTAAACTCGATGGTGGGGAATAGAGAGACAAATGTTGTGGAATAGTCCATCTACTTGACTCATTAACTGACAAGACCGCCCACCATTCATCGACAATATCCAATGTATGGTGTTTCCCTTATGGCGATAGAGATAGACAAGGAAAAAACACTATGGAATAGTCTATCTACTGGCCTCATCAACTAACGAGACTACCCATTTCTTGTCAGTAGTATCCAAATTATGGAATTTCCCTGATGGTGGTAGTAGCAAGTTAGTGGTGGTAGATGAAGTGACAAATACTATGGAATGGTCTATTTAACAAACTTCTCAACTAACGAGACAAATCACCGCTTATTGGTGCCTATGGCCTGTTGTGATTTCACAATCAGGCGATGATAGTAAACATGTTGGGGTTGCAGAGAAGAGAACCCTATCCGTCAAGGCCCTTACCAACAAAAAAATAAGGATAACCCATGTAAACTATAGACACATGAACCAACAACCGACAATACCAAAAGAAGTAACTCAAATAGGAAGAGAGATGAAGGAGCATTTCTATGATCTCTCTAAAGTACTAAAATGTCCTCCTAAACTATTTAGAAATATTTTTGGAACCTTAAAATTGCTAAAGACCTTGAGAAAGGCACTATCTTAGATTATTTTCATTTACTAATGTGTTTAGTGCTCTTGTTGAAGTAAATATAAAATGTTTGATGTATTGTGAATATAGATGTTTTGCAATTATTCGTGTGATTTTGGATACATGTTTTTGCTTTTTTGTCTTTGAGTATGGGGTAGAAGAATATAACGGATCAATGAAAAGGGCCTGAATGGGACCACTTAAAAAAAAAAAGATAGTCACATGACAACTATGAAAATAACATAGGAAGGAAGTTTCCCTAACTAGAATAATGCTTGGATGATATATGCTCTACATTTTAGGAATATATGAATCATGAGAAAATAAGAAAATGATATAATGATGCCATTTCATGTGAAAGGTCATTTGTTGATACCTGCCATAGTAGGAAGATAAGTGATTAATATTTAAAAATATTATGACTATGTGACTAGTATACTACTTGCTTTATTTTGAGTAACACAATGAAGTTATTTCATATATTACATTTCACATGGAGGAACCATTGGGAAAGTGGGAAAGAACAACCTCTTGCTATAAACTAATGATTATCAATGTGCTTACATTTATGCTTGTGCTTATGACATGTGTTGTATGAATACATGGAAAAAATAGTGGTTGAAAATTTACGCTGAAAACAACAACACATGCATAGCATGGGATGTGTACACATGTGACACATGCTTCTCAAAATGAATATGCATAGGTTTGGGTGCATGGATGAAGACATGTTTGAAAGCATATATTTAACACTTAATTCAATTGCATTTATGAAGTGTCTTTGAAACTTCTAAACATTTGAATTGATAAATTTATGACTAATATGTGAGTCTGAGATAATTTCAGGAATTGCTGAATATTGCAACAACATGTATGCTACTGGGAATCTGGACCCCTTAAAAATGCTCCAATTGAAAGTGTTGGTAATGATAGACAAGTAAGTAAGTCAACAATAAGCCACGATAAAAAGGAAAAGGAAAGGAACAAGGTGAGAATTCCTTTTAGGTGGAATTGATATCTATCGTTTCAAATCGATGAATGCTTTACATGGATGCCCAGGAAAGGGAATGGTTAAGGTAGGTAGCCTATAGTGTGGAAAGATTGCAATGAATTTTAAAAAGAATGGTAAATGAAATGGATATCTAAATTTTTCACGAATTTAAAGATATGCATCTCTCATTTTTAACTCATTGGCCCGTTGGAATAAATGTTGGATTGCGTTATGAAATGATTGGAATTTATGTGATGCACATGTATGATGCTATGTAATTTCATTCAATATACTTGACATTATATGGATTGATTCACTTGTTATATGTATAACCATTCTAATATCACTTAAGGATGTTTTGAATCCTTGCAATAGATGTATGTGTGAATACTGACAACTGATTGGTTGATTGAAAGAGCAAATTGTAGGCAGAGTGTTGGAATGGGGTGTGATATAAAAGCCACCATGATAGGTTAAAACCACCTGTAAAGGAACCCAACATCATTACTACAAGTCTCATGCTTATGACATTTGACTTATGAATGAAACAAAGTTGGGCAATTAAAATTTCTCATTTGCATTTTTTGAGTATACCTCATGGAACAATAAATGTTGTGACACAAGTGAAATGGTGGAGCATGGAGCTCAAGAAGAGGCTTTCCTTAATGTCATTGCGGTGTTGTCTCACTTTGTTTATCGCATGGGAGAAATTCATAACTAGTACCCTGAATGTAAGTCTCAATGAGTAGTGCAGTGGAGCATGCTATATTGTTACTTGGCCATAAGGCTTTATTCACATTACATTATAGCATGCCAAATTGGTACTTGGTCATAAGAATCTAATGATCACCCTATGTAGGAAAACCTTTGGCTAGGTAGGTTACCTGGAATGAGGGTTTAATGGGCCTGTAAAGATGAGTAGCTGATGGAGGCCCATGAAAGAAAGCCTTTGGCCAGGTAGATTCCCTAGAAGGGGGGTTTCTTGGCCCTGTAAAGGTGATTAGTTGATGGGAGCCTATTGGAAAATTGAATAGGGAAACATTTAAATTCATATTTTCCTTACTTTAAATTTATTTGTGACATTATGTTCATCTATGTTCTCATCATCAAATAAATGAAAAAATAATAAATATCACATGAACACAAGATATAGGATCCAATCCAAGGAAAAACCCCTCCAAGGGGAAAACCCAAAAGAACTTCTCTTCTTATAGAATCAACTTCAAAGGAAACTTCCAAGGTCAAACCCTAGACCAAGGCTACCACCAAGAACCAAGTAAAAAACCCAAACATTCTTCTTCAATGCAAGATAAAGTCTTCCAAGAATAGTGACACAATGTTCTTTCAAAGCAAGGCTCTTCTAGATTTTTGTTTCTCCAAGGGAAGTGTGCAACTTATCCTACAATTTTCAGACCTTAAGTGCATCCATAAACCCTAGGCTTCTCACACGTGTGAGAAAAAACATGCAAATTTAGACCTTTGATCACTTCTCCCTTCCTTTGCTAGCCTTCTCTTTCTTTCCTAGGATCCTCACAGTCCTTCTTAACTTCAGACTAAATCCAAGATGTATGTGTGATCATGTGTGTGAAAATAGGTCAAATTCTCTTCCTTTTATAACCTTTCTTAGGGCTCAAATATCCCTCACAAGGCTGACTTCATGTAGGCTAGCTGCCTTGGTTCTTAGGAGTCTTCTAGACATTTCCATATACAAAATAATTTTTATTTATTTTATACAAGTGCCAGAAAGGGTATTTTACAATATAACATTGAAACCCATGCTCCAAAAATATTTTTATTTTATTCTTTACATCATTTTATTTGTCTAAATAATATTTACATCATTACATGAGTCAAATTACAATTATGAAGACAAAAACTAGTTACATTATTCAAGACTCCCTCTTAATCAGGGAGGTATTCATAATTGTCCAACGGCACAAGGATAAGACTCCCTTTGAAAAGTTCTTAGAAGAAGAGTTGGATTGATAAGTCAACTGTAAGAATCAAAATTATGATCAACCAACACTCTCTTTGAGGCCTAACTAGACAAACTTTACTTCATTAAAGAGCATTATGCTGGGAGGATTTATGCCTCATACTCTACACAACACATACCCCATTTGGATGTCCAAAAAGCATTTCCTATTAGGATTATTCTTATCTTGGATTCTTGGCCCCGAATCCTCAAAGAATATCGATCCTCTTCATCCACTCTTATCTTGGATGTCTATCATGTCCTCAAAGAGTGTCAGTCCCTTTCCTTTATTGGATGTTCTATCCTCAAGGAAACCACATATGCTTATCCAATCCTCTACCATTATCTCTCCAATGATTTCACTTAGATTTACGACTGTTAGTCCTGGTCAAGTGCTTGACACATGAAGCAAAGAATGCACATGTGATGTCCAACATCACTCCCTCTCAATCAAAGAGGATACCCCTATTCTCCTTTTGACTTGAGAATAGATCCTTTCTCCTATTTAAGGAGACTCCTTCACTCCCTCTCAAATCTAGAGGATATTCTTGACTTCCTTTCTAACTGGGAAGTCATATCCACAACATTTCTAACTTGTATTCATAAGAGTATATTTGTTTGGCTCCCTCTTTTCTTCTCATCTCATCGTATCAAGCTTGCTTCCTTTCAAGATATCATGGATCCATCTTCTTCAATATTGTGATAGGTTCCAGGTCATTAATTTGGCACATCTATTTCAACTTGTAAATTTCAATGAAGGCATTATATTGAGCCTTCCCAAGTTTCCAACTGATCATAGCTTCCTCAGGTAAATCTCCTTTGACCTTCGGGTTATCTTCTCGCACTGCTACCTTTCAATGAATTCATCTTGACTTCACGATTTCCAGGTACCAGATATTGAGCTTTCCTCAACATTCTTCATACATTCCTTACAATTGAACTTGCCTCAACTATCATCCTACAACATTCTTTGAGAGAGAAAAACAATATTTCAACCATATAACCAATAATAATTATTAATATTGGACTTACCTCATCAATACAACTCTCTCATCATCAACATCTTCAAAGTCCATCTCCGCATGAATATTCCTTCATGCAACAGAGTTCCCAAGGATCAAACTTGATTACCAAGTTACATTTTCTTTAAGATATTATGCTAGATGTTGATCACTAATATATACATATTCTAGCAAGAAAGTCTTAACATTCTAATCATTCCAGAGTAAGTAAAATTGATCTTCATAAGCATCATAAAACCAATTGAAATATTCACTATGCATAACTGATGACTAACTTTTCTTCTCAGATTATATGAATTCTACCCAAAAGTTACTTCAAACATGCATTCTTAATATTGCACACAATCATCTAGGTATTTGTATTCTACAATGATCTTATAACTCGACCAAATGCATTTCTTCATCCTTTTTTAGAGTATTGTTTCCATAATATATGTAATATATACTAGCTTTTTCATAATGATTCTTCCAAGGTTTGTCCAAGATGATGAATATTATAGGATCACGATGATCCATCTTAGCAAGATGACTTCCTCTAACATAGTGTTATATAATGTATGGATGAAAATTTATGAAAAATGGTCCCAAGCCTTTTATTTTGAAAGACTAGACAATTTAAAGTAATTCAAACAAGTATACTTTCAATATGCTACTATCACATGCTTCTATCTATTATGCCATACTAAAACAAGATTCCACAATGGTACATGCTTACTCCTTTGTTAGCATCAGTTTCCTCATTGTCCTTACAATTCCCTCCTTCCATCATGCTCATAATTAACAAGCACTAGGATTGCTTTGCTTATCCATCCTTCTCATTTTTTCTTCCTTCATTATGTACCTACAACATTCACCTATATGCACAACTAAGCAAAAGAGCATGATGATTATCTATGGTTTTCATAGAGGGTATTCTCCTAGGATTCTTAAACACAAACCCTAAATTCCTTTGATATTTCTCACATAAACATCAACCCTAGGGTTAGGATGTCATATATTACATCCAATTCCACCCTCGCTAATATTTTAACATATACCCCATATTACCTGCAAACCCTAGAGGTCAAGATCTAGGGTATCTATGAGGGAACAAACAAATTAGGGTTAAGGTTTTTCATTTAAATATGGTTTTCTAGTCCAAGTCCCATATAGGGTTACTAGATATTAAATCTTGCAAATGTCATAAACCCTAGACTCTTAGCCATTCAAAGCATGAAATAAAACCCTAATTACATAACATACCCTTTATAACTTTGAAGTGCACATAGAAGTTTTTTTTACATACCTAAAAGATTCGATGACTCATTTTTTCAACAAACGTTCCTAAGATATTAATGCATAAAGCTTGGTCAATTCGTATTATCCAAATTTTCCTCCATTATAGGCTTGTTCCAAGATTCTTGACACTTTACAAGAATCTTTCAAGATGCTCTTCCCAAGGTACCAATTTTCTTCTCCTGTGGAATTCTGGTTAGAAGTTGTTGTGGATGCTTCTACAGATCTTGAAACTAGATCTCTATTATAGCTTCTTTATTCAAGCAAGATTTTAACAATATTCAACAATTACTCCTCACTTTGTCATATTTTAGCAAGAGGTATGTTAACTCTATTTGAAGTTTTCACCATACTTTCAACCCTTAAACTATGGCTTCTAGTCATTACAAAAACAATAGGTATAACATTTCTCAAAAGATGCAGACTGTATCTTCTTCAAGATGGCATACCTTATTGAACTATAGGACTACTTCTATCATTGGGATTCCTTTAGAATTTTCAACATTAAGGTTTATTAGTTGAACTCGACCCTCTGGTTAGGGCTTGGCATTGTCATTGTGAGGACCTTGATACAAGGCTTAAAATGATTCTTTAACCTGTGATCTAGAGTCCTCTTTTATGCCTCTTATTTTTGCTTCCTTTTGAGGGATGGTGTGCCACTGTTTGTAGCCTAATTCCCCCTTCAAATGAGGGATACATGACCCTCAAATTTCTTGCAATAGTTCCTGAAACTTGACCTAACTTCTGAGGTCTATCCCAAGAATCAATTCTACCCAGTGTTTTCTAAAAACCTTTAGCCTGCTCCATATTTATATTTTCCCAACCAATCATAAAGAATTATTAATACATGGCTTCTTTCCTTTCCCTTTTTTAGTTTCAAAATCCCTCAACCTCCTTCAGATGGTCTTCCACTATGATGTTTACACTTCTAATAACTTCTCTCTTTGGAATACTTCATGTAGACAGACCCTTCTTTTTGACTATGGAGTAATGTAGAACCCTTCTAGTGATCTTCCAGTTGCCTATACTCTTGTCCTTAGCTATGATACCCTGCTAGAAAATTGAAAAGGGAAACATTTAAATTCATCTTTTCCTTAATTGACAATTATTTGTGACATTATGTTCATATTCTTAGTAATGATTATGTTCTCATCATCAAATAAATGCCAAAACAATAAAGATCACATGAACACAAGATACAGGCTCCAAGCCAGGGAAAAAACCCTCCAAGGGGAAAATCCAAAAGAACTTCTCTTCTTATAGAATCAACTTCAAAGGAGACTTCCAAGACCAAACCCTAGACCAAGGCTGCCACCAAGAACCAAGTTAGCCACCCAAACTTTCTTCTTTAATGAAAGATAAGGCATTCCAAGAATAACAACATAATGTTATTTCAAAGCAAGGCTCTTCTAGCCTTTTGTTTCTCCAAGTGAAGTCTACAACTTGTCCTGCAATTTTCGGATCTGAAGTGCATCCAAAAACACTAGGCTTCTTGCACATGTGAGTAGAAACATGCAAATTCAAACCTTTGATTACTTCAAGGGATTCTCTCTTCCTTTGCTAGCCTTATCTTGCTTTCCTAGGACCCTCTCATCCTTCTTAACTTCAAATAAAATCGAAGATATATGTGTGATGATGTGTGTGACAATAAGTCAAGTTCTCTTCCTTTCATAACCTTTCTTAGGGCTCAAATATCCCTCACAAGGCTGACTTCGTGTAGGCTGACCGACTTGGTTCTTAGGAGCCTTCTAGAAATTTCCATATACAACATATTTTTTTCTTTCTTTGATACAAGTGCCTGAAAGGGTCTTTTACAATATAACAATGACTTTTTGACTCATGTAAACCATAAGAGACCTAATGTCAAATAATTTGAGCATGAAATCCATGCTCCAAAAATAATTTTCTTTTATTCTTTACATCATTTTCTTTCTCCAAATAATATTTACATCATTACATACACCAAATGACAACTATGATGACCGAAACTAGTTACATTCTTCAACAGAGTTCATGAAAGAAAACCCTTGGGTAGGTAGATTTCCAGGAATGGGGGTTGCCTAGGCCTGAAGGGGTGAGTAACTAGTGGGAGAAGAAATACGCCCACACTCACTAGGATGTGAGCATGGGGGGTGGAGGAGGAGGGATTATTTGGAGTTGTACGAAAAGACTGCATGAAGTAGTATAATCACCACTGAGTGCTTGCTTCAACTGAGAAACCACTCAATGATCTAGATTTAAACATGGATCTGGATGAAGATTGCATGGAGATATGAAACAATAAATATTTGATTTGTCTATTGAATAAATAAGTGCTTGTGATCCATAGGAAGAAATAACAACTATAGTGATAAGTATCAATTATCATTTTGAATAATTTCTTTGTTAAAGTTATGGTTTGAATTGATTTAAAATTTTAGGGTAACCTTATAAAGAATCTACCAATGAAGGTGTGGTTTAATTTTCTTTAGTTTTTTATGATTAATCTCATAATAATTATATGATTATGGTATAAGTGAGTTTCTAATATAAACAATAAATATATATGAGTTTGATTACAAAACAAAGCAATATCAACTTGGTAATATCAGAGTGGTGCAGTGGAAGCATATTTGAGTTGAAGACCTTAGGAACTAGGCCATTGTGGTGACATTGGAACCCTGTGAAATGCATTACCATGTGTTATTATTTGAAATATGTGTTATGTTGTTAGAGAAAGACAGAGGGATGGCTTGGCTATGAGACTCCATTAAGAATTTCTTGTGCGAGGAAGCCTTGCCAAGGAATTGATCACCCGAGGGAATGGGGAGGCAGAGGCAAGGATGATTGAACTTGGAAGGTCTCTAGTTTCATGGAAGAGGAAACTTGAGTGAAATGGTTTCAAAGAATCATGAATATATTCATTAGGATAGAAATGCATTGGGTGTGTCCCAAGAATCAATGGGCTGAGTTTGTTCCCTATCGAAGACTTAAAGACCATCACTTGGAAAATGCACTCCATCTTTGGTCTGGTTGACTTGTGATTGAGTGTGATATTCCCTTGAGCAATTAACTCCTTAGACTTTGAATCAAGTTTGGGGGTGCTCAGCCACAAGAAATAATGAAGTGTAGCTAGCTTATGATTAGGTGGAGAGTGGAAGTCCCTCCTTTAGTTTCCAAATGTTCTAATACACTCATATAACTATAATGATTTAAGAATATTTGATATTGAGTTATGACAATGCTTTTTATATTATTGGTTGAAGTATGGTTCTGTATGCCTCATAAAGGAATACTTGAAATCATTGAATGCTCATGGTTGAATAACTGTATTAACTATTCATATTGACAATGAATGCTTTAATGGTGTGAATGTTACCATTTTCATGAATTGCAGGGTCACCTACATGATTGTGACAACATGTATGAATTTCACTAAGTTATCTCGTCATCTCATAAATAATCAATTAACTTATATATTCATGAGTTGGGAAGTTATCTACCATAACCTTGTTTGTATGAAATTTTATATGTTATGAGTTTAATTGGTAGGCTACATATTAACATGAGCATGAATGATGTGATGTTTCTTTGGGCTTATGTACCCAATATCAAATCATATGGTCAAAGCTAGAACCTCAGCTTTGTTGGAAAATGAAAAGTTGTAGCTTATTAAATTTATTTTCCTTGACCTTAATATTTGCTTGTGAACTTAGTTATTCTTATTGTTTTCTTTGGTTAGATATTTTCATTAAACAAATATCAAGAATGAAACAACAACAAAGGACACATAAATTAGGCTCCAAGCCAAGGAAAAACCCCTCCAAGGGAAAAACCCAAAAACTCTTCTCTTCTTATAGAATCTACTTCAAATGAGACCACAAAGACCCAAACCCTAGACCAAGTCCTCCCCCATGTACCAAGTCAACCCTCTAACAAGTCTTTCCTTGATTCAACACCAACCAAATTCAAAATACGACTTCGACCTGCCATCTTCAATACTACAACTTGTCATGCAACTTTGACCCTACAATTTAGGCATTGAAACTTCTATATAAACCCTAATCTAGCCTCCTCCTGAGACCTACCTAGAGAAAAACAACCCTCCCAAGGTAAAAAAGGTCAAGGTAGGGCTTTCTTCCTTTTAGCTACAATATTTCTCACTTCATCCTCCCACAACTTGAACCTAAAACTTCAGCCTCCTCCTACAACACCAAAAACCCTAGAACTTCTCATGTGTGAGAGGGATAGAGCCCAAACCAATTATTTTTTGCCCTTATTTCTTATTATAGACCTTCACTCTTCTTATTTATACTTGTCAACTACAAATAAAACTATTTCTTGATATATCAAACTTGTGAAGTTCTTAAGTGCTAAATGAGGTCAATCTGTTTCTTTATACGACCTTCTCAAGCGGTAAAACTACTTCATTTAGGCCGACTTATAACTGTTAGGGTCGACTTGTACTTTTTGAGTTTCCAAGACTTTCTAGACTAAATTCTTTTTACAATTAGATTTTTCCCAGAAGGGTTTTATAAACATGATGTTGACTCCTTTGACTCATGACAATAAATCCTAGGATCTAACAAACCCTAGAAGCATGAAGAACATGCTTTTTCCAAGAAGATAATCAATAAAGAGCATGAAACACATGTTTTAATAATAATAAAATTTTCTTTTCTTATCTTTTTTGTTACGTAGGATACATATTGAAATGAGTACAAGAACAATTATGAAGACCGAAACTAGTTACATTTTTCAACAATCCTTGTTAAGTAGGGAGGCATTCATAATTGTGCAACATCATTCTCAAATTGAAGAGTGTTAATTCTTTGTTTTGATAATTGCATTTCGTCATTAACACATTAAGTTCACCCCAAAACATCATAACATTATTCAGATTTACATCATTATTCAACAACATAGGAAACTATGTAGAAATAACAATATCATCATCATCAATGCAACGGAACATAAAGGATCAATAGAAGAAAATCATTCACACATAGAGACACCGAGATTGGTCAGAGACTAGGGAAAATCCCACTATGGGGAAAATGCTTGCAAATTCTTCTTCTTACGTTGTCATCAAATGATTAAGAAAAAGAGAGTACAATTATCCATATTTTCATCTATGCAACTAACCAACAAAAACAACTACAACATCCATAAATGAACCCAACAAAGATTATACTAAAAAATATGATTCTGAAGGCTATATTGAACTATCACTACCTGTAGTCAACAACCGAACCCTACGGTCACTAAGAAAAATCTTTGGAAGACTGATATTTCATCGTTTAGGCCCTATTCGCATGGAGGAGAAGATATGCGAGTCACTATAACTTCTTGGTCGCTCTCTGAAGCACTGTAAGCGAGCGACTATAGTCAGATCTACCAAGATCTATCTCTGAGTTTCGGTCCCACCATTCAAGCTATTATGCAAGTGACTTTGGATTCCTTGTTGCACTCTAAAACAATGTGAGCGAGTGACTATAACTTCTTGGCTTCTTTCTTAAGACTGGTATGCGAGTGACTGGTGGCTAAAACCACAAATATGAAACCCCAACTCCGAGTCGCATGGATGTAGAGTTTTCCATGCGACTGGAAGGCTCCAGTCACATGAATGAGCTTATGTACGAGTGACTATGGTCGGATCCATCCTATGTTGTGCCTACAACTGTGGCCCAAAACCCTAGATCTAAAATTCAAGCTTTGAACCCTGCAATTTCACCTTAGAGCAAACCTATTCCTCCGCAGATGAGCCTTAGACCTATGTGAGCCAAAAAACAAGATAGAAGAGTGTCTCATTATTGTATCCAAATGAGGTAGAGTTAACTTGTATTTATAGCCTTCCAAGAGGGTCCACTTTGCTTTAGGGTCGACCTTATCAAATATGCACATGTGGGATTTTCATCATAATTACACTTTCCCTTATCGGATTTGAGTGATATTTAGGTCGATTTTTGTCCTCTCGAAAAGAGGAATTCAATGAAATCATTATCTCTGCCATATGAGCATTCTAAGGTGGAATTTGACCCTAGTTTCACAAATTAACACTCGCTCTCAACTAGGAAGACTTCCACCTGCCAATATCTAGCTATCGATCAATATCTCATCGTGTCATCATATGTCCCACCTCAAGTATCTCATCATATCGTATCATCACTGATAATATTGATTCATATATTTATTATTCAAAATTATCTCTTGATTGTTCCTACTCATGTGTTGAACATTATCGAATCTAAAAGAAGAAGAATTTTGACATCAGTGGGGAGCTCAATCTACCACCCTCTGTCTATCATGATATTACCCAGAAACTATACCAGAAGGATGCTACCTGGGGATATCGACAAGAAGTTGAATCTGTGATCTATATTATCATCAGAGAGCATGCCATCAAGGGAGCATATCTCAACCTGAAACCACATCGGGGAGCTCAATCTCAACTGAAAATACCATGGGGGGGCTATATATCTAGAATCCCATATCGGGCAATAGGATATCCAAACACATAAGGGAGCACATCTCAAACTAAACATCATATTAGAACATAAACAATCATATATATTTATATCACAAAAAATATATACCATAGTCATCCTCCCTCTCAAGGAGAATCCAACCACAAGCCTAATCTTGTCTCGTACAACTGCACTGTCTCAATATATGAAAGTATCTCGGTCCCAACTATATATGGGATTCTCTACCAATTGGATCCCACTCTTTGTCATCACATTGTATCCATGTGTTGAAGGCCCTGAAAATTGGGTCAACAACAAGGGGGATACCCGCCCGGTTCGGACCTTGGTTGGCAGCTCCTTATCCATTTGGTATAGCGGGTCCGACTGGGGATATGGGACCAATTTCCCAATTCAGTGTGTGTGTGAGAAAGATGGGTATTTCTGTTCTAAATGGAATACTTCTATCCTAATTCTAATCTAATGCAATGCTGTTGTATTCTAATAAACAGAAAAAATATCAAAATTTATGCTAACGGGGTGTGATCTTTCTTCTATGCGATCTAAAAAGATTTCAAACAATAACTGGTAATAAAGATCATTTAACTATTATAAGAAAAGAATTCAATAAAGATGAACTACTTCATATAAGAAGTTAGACGAAATAGTTGTGAAAACTTATCGCATAAATGAGCTATTCATACACTAAGCATAAACAAATAGTTATCACCGTACAAAAGTGCCAAATGATAATTCAGGCATTCATGCTGTAATATATAAACAACTGAAAATTGAATATCACTTTAACGCATAAGAAGAAATGGTTAAGAGATAAAAGTACCATTTATAACTAGTCCTACTCATGAGCTTCAAGTGACAATTGATTTATCTCTCCTTGATTTAACATCCACTAATAAATTGGGAGCAGGAAAGTTCGAACCCATGTGGCATGGGACCTACATTGTCAAACGTGTTTTACAAAAAGGTGCCTATGAGCTATGTGATTATGAGGGAAATGCATTGTCATAGCCCCGTAATTGGTTGTATCTCAAGAAGTATTATGCGTGAAATTCATGTAATAAATTTTGTAAATTAGTGTGTTAATTCATTAGTTTGCATTTTGATTTTTGGTGTGTTTGTTTGCTTTGCAAACATGTGCTTTTCTGCTTACCCTGTGTTCCACTTGGTTTGCAGATTTCGTTAAGCCATTACGTTGGTTTTCCTAATGGCGGTTGTCGTAGCACACAAAGTATGTCTTCCACAACATGGGTACTCTATGACCCTAATGGCAAGCTGATTAAATTACAAGGTATCTGCCTTGGTCGAACAACCAATAATATTGTTGAATATAGTGCAATTATTGAACTCTTGTTAGAAGCAGTTGCTCTTGGCATTAGGGATTTAGTTGTCAAGTTGGATTCACAGCTCGTTGTGTTATAGTTAAACAATCATTACTCAGTAAGAAATCGACAAATATTGTGTATGTATCTACGTTTTAGATTTCTGGAAAGAAATTTTGATTTCATTACATATCAACATATTCCACGTAATTTAAATACATTAACAGATGCATTAGCAATTTTTTTTCTTGATAGGCATTTGCACATTTATTAAAACTGAGCATGATTATGCCAACATAAGTAGAATAAAACATGATATAATTATATATATATATAATATATTATATTTTATATATATAATATATTATTATATATAATATATATTATATATAATGCGTTTGTCGGAGTTTTTACATCAAAATATAAAAAAAATAGAGTGTTCTGAGACACTTGGCTTTCAAAGGCTATAAAATGTGTAAAAGACCTAGATAACTATCAAATTGGATGGTGCTCATGATATCACGAGACCGC
>APFE031102064.1:112786-164242 GCA_000404065.3 Pinus taeda
CAATCAGAAGATTCTCTGAAGATTCCTCGAAATGGCCTATTTCTTCGCGCTATTCGCGCATCAAAAACTGCCTCTGTTTCTTGATCTGGAGCTCCGAAGTGCAACTTTTCTCCTTGCGCGAAGCTTTTTCGGCTTTTCTGGCTGCTGATGTAAGCATTGGGTCGGGTGTACGGCGGATGACGTCATCAGTGGGTCCCTGGTATAGCACGACGTGGTGGGGTACTGGTGGACTATGGTGAAGAGACTCCGATGCGATATAGCGATATCGCGTCGGCGGGGAAAGAGGGGGATCATTGGGTTGGGCGTGTGGTGCTTGTGATTGCCGATATGCGATATCGCGATATCGCATCGGGGAAGACGGAGGGGTGAACAGACTGGACACTCGGCGCTTGCGATCGCCGATCGCTGATTTCGCAATGTCACATCGGCGGGGAATGGGTGGGCAAGGTTTTGCATGAAAGTGAGATGGCGAGGTTGCGATGTGAAAATGGCTTTAAAGGGGAAAAAAGGTAAGTAAGTGGGTGTGAAGGGCATTTGAAGTTTCGGAAGGGGTCCGACTACTTCGGGGGAGTTTTATACTTAGGAAGGAGTCCATAGTATGTGGAAGGTGGTTTCGGAGGTTGGGTTCTTGCTTAGTTTCTGATAAACTAAGCAATTCCTGGGACTTGCTATGGTTATTTTTCAACCAGGGGGAGGGAATATTACATAGGGGAATTTACTTAATATTAATACGGGGACGGGAAACATAGGGAGCTACATAATAATGTTAGTGGTTAGCGTGGAGGTGGTAAGAAAGCGCCAAGTTTGGGGGAAACTTAGGCTGTTGCGGGGGGGTAGGACCATATTTCGGGAGAAGATATGGAACAACTTTGAGCAAAGCAGATCTTTACTCAACCAGAGTGATGAAGATAATGAACTAAAGAGGTGTCAAGCAGATCTTGACCTCTTTTTGGGGATGTTAGTTAACGATTGGGGGAAAGCAGAGAAGGGGAGTTAGTTATACCTCATTTGAGCCTTTTGCTTATAAATATTTGCTGATTATGTTCTGCATGATATGATACCTGCAAGCTTGGAACTTTTCAGCAATTCAACAGCCTTCAGAACTACCTACCTAGCCTACTTCCTAGCATTTTTTTCTTCTTTTGCTTGGGGGTGCACTTAGACTTGCAAACCCATCATACATTTTTCTTTTGATGTTTCCTATCTACATACTACCCTTATTTCTTCCAGAGCCCAGATTAAACTGTTGGACTCTCTTGTCTCTCTACCTATCTAAGAGTCTGCCAAGATTAAACTGTTTGGACAGACTTACAATCTCTATATTCCAAAACATGAAATTTAAACCTAGGGAGACCAAGATGAAACTGTTTGGACCTCCCTCTAACTAAAAGTAGCGATACTAGGAAAACTTTTACAAAATTTGAAGGCAATTGAATGAATCTTGAAGAAGCCTTCTTCATTTGGACACTGTTTGAGCAAATATGGAGCATTGCAACAAGAAAAGTACGACATATTTGGCCTGTGAAATGTCAATCATGAAAAATGAATACATGCTGTAGCAGGAGCTAACACCAAGGATGCTACTAGTGTTGAGGGAACTACGGTTGTTACTGTGGGAATGGCAGCTGTAGAAGTGGTGGCCAGTTCACTTTGTTTGGACTAAATCAATGTGTCCAATTCTTTCTCTATTTCTTTCAACTAGTCATTTAGCTTTAGGACCAAGTCCATAAGCTCCTATTGTCCTTTTTGGGTCTCTAGGACCTCTGCTGTCTGTGGGTGATGTAGTGGTGGAATCTTAAGTTTCTTCTTCAAAGCAGCTATGTCATCATTTTTCTTCTTGATTAGTCTTTCAATGGCCTTCACATCTTTGGGATCATGTCCCAACTCAATGATTAAGTCCTCTAAGGACTTGATTCTGGTGTCCTTTGCCTGTGAAGAGGCCTTTTCCAATTGGAATTGAGCTGATATGTTATCTAGGGAATTCTACAGTTGGTGAGCTGCGATGACTTTCCCTGTCAAGGTGGAGTAAATAATCTCCCTTGTTTGTTTGTGCAGCTTAATCTGATCAATAGGATGTATGTGCTTTGCCAGCACTTCAAAATCTATTTTCTTAAATTCAACTATTATTCTTGGTTACTGAGTGGTAGGCTTGACAAATGTCATCCGCATCTTTCCTTCTTTGACATCATAGGCTAACATAAGCCTTGTTTGGTTTGTAGTTACCATCTTGAGGTATTGTGCATAAGTCTGGGCTTTTAACCTCTCATTCCTCACTTTTATATCCTTGTACCTTTCTCTAATGTCTTCATCTCTGTCAGCTGGCATCCTAAAGGAGGACACTTCAACACTCTGTTGCCTTTCCAACATCTGAGTGCTTGATGTGGTAGGTTCTAGTGTGCCCCCATAAGGAGTGGTAGACTTGCTTCTTTCTCTTTCTATGCTAGTGGCCCCCACTATTTCTTTTGTGTATTCCTATTCTGGAATAGGATTCAACCTCTGCCTTTTGACTAGGCTGGTTTCTGCATATGTTTGTGTAGTTGCTTCTCCTATTGTAGTGGCATATTCCCTATTCCTCTTTAGGCTTTTCTCCTCATTTAGAGGAGTTTGCAAGTTAGGGGGGTACCCATAATGAGCTGTTGTATACCTGTTTGACATAATTCCTCTGATAGGTCTGGCTGCTTTGACTCTTCCTGCACATGGGATTCTTCTTCTATATGTGATTCACTTGGCGTCTGAGATTCTCCTTGTGCTTGTGATTCTTCTTGGATTTGGGACTATCCTTGGGCTTGAGATTCTCCTGGAACCTGTAGGAAAAAAACCTCATCAAGCCTTTTCTCTAAATAAATCAGAGTGTTTTCAACTGCAACTTCAGTGTTGTCCCTATCCACTGGAGTATTCTCGACCCATTCCAATTGGTTTGCATATTTCTCTATCTCAGGGCTTCGGTGGTGAATGTAGGGAACCATCTCGTTTTTTTGTCTTCTATTGTAGATGAAGTCATAGGGGTTATATCTCCACATGAAGCTTTGTTTTATTTTAAGTCTCTAAAGGATTTCTTTTACTTCTCTTCCAGCCTCTCTGCTATTACATACAAAGGGGCCTAGTTGATCCTTGATTCTGAGTTGGGCCTTCTTTTTGGCCTTAACAAAATGTACCTTATCTGAGTTGATTATTTTCCTGGAGTAATCCAAAGAAAATAGCCTCATTGGGAGTGTTGAAGGCCTCGAAAATTAGGTTGACCACAAGGGGGATACCCACCCAGTCCGGACCTTGGTTGGCAGCTCCTTATCTGTTTGGTATAGCGGGTTTGATTGGGGATATGGGACCAGTTTCCCAATTCAGTGTGTGTGTGAGAGAGAGAAAGATGGGTGTTTTTGTTCTAAATGGAATACCTCTATCTAATCTAATGCTATTCTATTGTATTCTAATAAATAGAAAAACATCGAAATTTATGCTAACCTGGGGTGTGATCTTTCTTCTATGCGATCTAAAAAGATTTCAAACAATAACTGGTAATAAAGATCATTCAGCTATCATAAGAAAAGAATTCGATAAAGATGAACTACTTCGTATAAGAAATTAGATGAAACAATTGTGAAAACGCATCGCATAAATGAGCTATTCATACACTAAACATAAACAAATATTTATCACCGTACAAAAGTGCCAAATGATAACTTAGACATCCATGCTGTAATATATAAACAACTGAAAATTGAATATCACTTTAACGCATAAGAAGAAATGGTTAAGAGATAAAAGTACCATTTATAACTAGTCCTACTCATGAGCTTCAAGTGACAATTGATTTATCTCTCCTTGATTTAACATCCACTAATAAATTGGGAGCAGGAAAGTTCGAACCCATGTGGCATGGGACCTACATTGTCAAACGTGTTTTACAAAAAGGTGCCTATGAGCTATGTGATTATGAGGGAAATGCATTGTCATAGCCCCGTAATTGGTTGTATCTCAAGAAGTATTATGCGTGAAATTCATGTAATAAATTTTGTAAATTAGTGTGTTAATTCATTAGTTTGCATTTTGATTTTTGGTGTGTTTGTTTGCTTTGCAAACATGTGCTTTTCTGCTTACCCTGTGTTCCACTTGGTTTGCAGATTTCGTTAAGCCATTACGTTGGTTTTCCTAATGGCGGTTGTCGTAGCACACAAAGTATGTCTTCCACAACATGGGTACTCTATGACCCTAATGGCAAGCTGATTAAATTACAAGGTATCTGCCTTGGTCGAACAACCAATAATATTGTTGAATATAGTGCAATTATTGAACTCTTGTTAGAAGCAGTTGCTCTTGGCATTAGGGATTTAGTTGTCAAGTTGGATTCACAGCTCGTTGTGTTATAGTTAAACAATCATTACTCAGTAAGAAATCGACAAATATTGTGTATGTATCTACGTTTTAGATTTCTGGAAAGAAATTTTGATTTCATTACATATCAACATATTCCACGTAATTTAAATACATTAACAGATGCATTAGCAATTTTTTTTCTTGATAGGCATTTGCATCATTTTAAACTGAGCATGATTAGCACACATAAGTAGAAAATAAAACATGCAATATATATATATATATATATAATATATATATTATATATATATATATATATAATATATATATATATTATATATATATATATATAATGCGTTTGTCGGAGTTTTTACATCAAAATATAAAAAAAATAGAGTGTTCTGAGACACTTGGCTTTCAAAGGCTATAAAATGTGTAAAAGACCTAGATAACTATCAAATTGGATGGTGCTCATGATATCACGAGACCGCCCTGATCACTTGACCTAGCAACCAATGCAATCTCGTAGAGACTCCCATTATATATCTCTACCAAAGTAGTGGAACATCATCAATAGTGGCATAATTTGGAACTCCTCGAGTTATTGCCTCCAGATTGCACTCCATATCGGCTAAGGGGTCTGCCCCGTCTTCGTAGTCTGCACCCACTATCGGATGAGAAGCTCACCATGCTATTGGTGACATTCCTGGTGGTCTCTCTGGTCCCACATTTGCACATTTATCATAAGTCGAGTCTCAATTTACACTTTTATAAAAATCATAAAAGTTGAAAAAATCCAAAAAACAAGTTTTTACTTGCATCGGTCCACTATTCGCATGGTGGCAGAGGTGGATCTGGATCCTACCTGAAATCTATGCTAGCATAAGTGTAGTCATATACCACAAGTAGCTGGCATTCTAGCAAAGTGAAGAAATGTGGTGGATAATGCATATGTTGACCCATGCCTCCTTGAGGCATGAGCTAGCTCCATCTCACGAGTCTCAGATCTCGAGGGGCAGGATGTGGAATCTCTGCCCACTGATACCAGAATAGGGGCACTCGCTTCAAAAATAAGGTCACCAGTGTAGAACCAAACCTAAATTTATTTAGGCATCCATGCTTCCCCTTAGTTGTCATTTCATGTTTTCCAAAAGGTGTCCACACCAGTTGAAGACAGTGGGGGTCAAACATGCGATAACATATTGGAACTGGGATTTTGAAGCCTCATGCAATGCTTGCATGCCGGATACATGCATCATAGTGAACAAAATCGTTCTCAGGATGAGGTTGTTGGTGATTGTCACTATCTTCACCTTACCTCCTTTGGTTATTTTGGCACCAGGACAATACCTCTGGACTAAACCCCTGGTACTCTCACCTCCTTGGCAGGATCCAAAGAGTTGAATTGCTTCCCCTCGTCGGGACAATCCTGTGATGAAGTAGATGTCCATCTCCTCCAGTTCTAGTTCTTATATTTTTACGATGAAGATATCTCGATCTACATCCTAGAGACTAATCAGATAGGGCATCAATTCCATATGATCCCTTAACCCTATGGTCCTAAACAATTTTAGCAGCCCGCAATTCCTCATAGTGTTTATGCATTCAGGATCTTGAGTTGCTTAATGCGATTCGGCCTCATGGCCTCTTTCTTTCCACTCCAAGACCATATTCTTCTGTAAAACAAAATTTAACACTTGTTAATGCCTTTTCATGAGTCAAAATCATCAAATTTTGCTTAAAAGAGAGTTTTATTTCTCAAAAAACTGCTCTCGGCACCATCACGCTTGTTTTTACAAACAATGCAATGGCATCGCGTGAGCCTTTAGGCTCAAGCACAACCATCACAGTTCTGATGAACATACCCGTGATGGTCACCGCTGCCTTAAATTTTTGAAATCCTCATTTCTAGAATCAAAATTACCATTTAAAATGCATTAAAAAGTGATAAAATGCAAGAGAAAGGATAAGGCTCTTACCTATCGCAGACGGTTTGTGAAACGGTAACCTAGATCTCCCATAGTAGCTACTATAAAATCAAGAGAATTAGGGCACAAAATGCACTTTCAAAGCTCAGTTTGGTAAAATGGTGAAAAATGAAATTACTTTTTCCTATTTATAAGTTTTAGAAGTCATTTTGTCAATATTTTCGTAATATTTTAATATTTTTTCTCGATATCTGTGATGGGTGTCTTTCTTGTTCAGTTACAGGTACCTTCAGAGTGAACATTGATCATTATTGACCGATTCTTGCAAGCTTTATTTTATCTCTTTTTGACTCATTAAATAAACGAAAAAGGAACCCCCTTGGAATCATCTTTTAGCTCTTTTCTTACTCTCGAAAATTGAAAATATTGCCGAGAACTTGTCATTTTGAACTCGTTAAAGTAAATGAATCGACGTCACCTCAGTATATGTTTACCCCTTTTTCGGGCTAAGATTGACTATTTACAAAAAAGGTACACCTTGGTTGACATGGTTAAGAAGTTCCCTCGGATATTGTTTCTACCTTTTCGGGTTCGAGGGACAAATTATGAAAATGGAAATGATGGAGTTTTCTTTTTTGTTTCTTTTCAAACTCTCTAAACATGAAAAGATACCAAATTATTCTTACGTCGAAATCATTAAAACTTTACAATGAAAGACTCGTCACCATGATGAGACCAGGCTTCTCCTTCCTAGGGCTCATAAAACTTGCTAGGATGGATTCATTCGAAGAATGAACTTACATGACAAGCATATGCTATCCCCTTCAAGATTGTGATAAAAATAATTGGGTGCTCGCTAGAAATAGTGAGGGAAAATGAAGATGAGACACCCTTTGTATAGGCAGCATGTCGCTCTTGAACATGACACTCTTCTGCTCTCGTGTTGGGTTTGGGATATCCTCACTCAGTCACTTGTCCTTTTGGGTTTGGGTGATCCATTTTGCCTCTTATTTGACTATTCTATTCTGTCATCATGACCTTTAGTCCTTTGTTGAGTCAAATGCTGCCACACTCCAAAGTCTTATCGCCAATGTTCAAAAGAAGTCCCTCTGCAGTTATTTATCTATACATTGTTTGAGTCATTGCTACAGTCATGAATATTATTCCACGTTATTCCTTGTTTCATGTCAATGATGTGGGATTCATCATTTCCCTCCTTCGACAAGTCACTTCCTATCGACTTTAGGTCATTATCTAGGAAGATGACCAAGAAACTCCCTTTCAGTACCTTAGAGCTGGCATGCCCTAATGGCCAGTTCTTCACATCCGATAACAAGTCTTCATTTCTTACTTTCGATCGGGTGATTCCACGAGTGTTCGACATCAGATTCATTATCACATTCACGGATTGTAATGTTGTACCTTGACAACCATTGTCATTATTGGTGGTTTCTCTCGTACCTGTTACCAATCCACATCATTGGTCGATAATTAGGTGGTTTTCTAGCATGTTTGACTTCAACATTTTTATTTGCATGTTAAGGTTCGTACATTGATCGGATTAGGATGGAATGCAAGAACCTAAGACTTGCTTGTTAAGATTCAGGCTGCATGGAGTTATATGTCATTCATGATTGTACTCATGTTTCTACTATATGGATGGTTGTGACCACACAGTGACACTTTATATTTATGGTGATCCTTGTTATCTGGATGGTTGCGCCCATACCATGGATCTTTTCATATAGTGTTCATCATCCGAATCGCTGCATCCATGCCATGAATTCATGTCTTGATCTTAGATATGTATATTTATATGCATCCTTGAGTTACAAGTCTCCTCACAGTGCATGTCCTCATCCTTTCCAAAAGCTCATAAAGCATCTCAACCATCACTACTCGTTTTGCCTTCATGCTTTAGGGGCACCTATTACACAGTATTTTGTCACGCCTCCTACACTTCTGTGTGACATACCCTAAAGTGCCTGAAACATGATCAATATACAATATACTCATCCATGTATACAGTTCATATCCCTCCTTTAACTTTTCTTGGAAAATATCTAGAGCTTTCCTTGAAGAAATAGCTCTTAAAACCCTAAAATGAAGGTCGTCGCCCTTATGAAGCTCAAAACCACGATGATCCCTTGTTGCACCATGTTAGGCCAATGATGGCATCACTCTGCTCCCTGGTGTTAGGGCCTAGATTTACCTCAGGCTGAAAAGGTAAGCTTCTAGGTCCACATCAAACCACGCTCAGCCTCGTAGCTAGCCCTACGAGGACACGAGAGGGCTCTCTCCGAGTCAATCTCAGCAAAGATAATCAAAAGGGTTGGAGATGACTGACTTTAAAATTGATATTAGGCTAGGTATGAAGTACAAGGATTTGAATTTGAGTTTTTGGGGGCTTTTGAGTCGGAAAATGGGAGAGGCAATTTTGGGTCTGGGGATGAGGCACAGTTTTTGCAGAGTTCTGATTGGGGAAAGGAAGGCAATCGTTTTGATGCTTTAAAGTAAATGAATGGATGGATCAGACCAGTGAGGAGCCAAGGAGGGCAAGAGGGTCTCAACAGTCCTCCTCAAACATATGAAAACATTGAAAATTAAACAAATTTTAAAGCAGAGCACAACAGTCCAGTGAATTCTACCTTAATCACTCATTTGTTTAATTTCAGAAGTAAAGAGAAGGGAAAATGATACACATAAACATCAATGAACTTACAAGTACATAGAGAAACACACCATAAAAACACAGAGCCACATGGATCCCAACAAGTGCTGCAAAACCCTGGTCTTTCCTTTGCCAAAAATGCAGAGATAGAAGGTACAATGATGTGCCAAGCAATCCCAAGTGTCCAACCCTAAAAATGACTAAGATAATACATGATATAGACTAGCCCAACCCATTCCCTTGCCTCTAGGGGTCGAGCTCATCATTCTAGGTGCTATTTCAACCAATTCTAAACAAGGAACTGAAATCTAGGCAATCCAATAACTTGCCTCTATATGATAGGAAACTGATTCATTCATTAAATTTTCACTTTTTAGTGAATGAATCATCTAGAACAAGTAAATATGTGCCAAAATTACATCATAGTCTTCAAATTACATCAAGATAAATCAATAATCACACCAAAAACCAAAACTAGTCAAAACTGGTCGAATTTCTGAGCTGTACAGTGAAAAATGGGCAAAAATCCTCTATGCGCTGCGACCAGAATCTCTATGTGTAACACAACTTTGGGGCTGGTTATGGGGCACTTCCCGAAGTCCAAATTGAGCCCAAGATAGCTCGTTGGAAAGACCTTCTTGTCTACTTTCCAAACCAAGTGAAATTTTTGGATTTGGTGTCCATTTTCTCCTCCAAAACTTCAATCTCCAAATATTGGTTCCTGTGTGTGCAAAAGGTGGTAGAGAGGCCATTTTTTGCATGTTTTTGACCCTTTAAGCAACCTAGAACTTGATGAAATCCTTAGGTAATCCATGAGCATGCATAACTTTTCATATAAAATCCAAAAATGCAAAGTTTTCCTCCAGAAGATCTCCCAATTATAAGCGTGCGCCATGTGGCGCTATGCATTGGGCAGAAAAACCTGTTTTGTGACCAAAAAAATTCAAAAATGACAAAATTTTCTCCAAATTCCTTGAAATTTGGTCTGGAGGCCTATCATTGAGTGTCATGTTCAGCCAAAGAAGCTTCGGCCAATATTTGAAGCCGATCATGCTCTTTTTGCCTTTTTTATCTTTTTGATGCCTTTCTCAATTTCGCCTTTAGATTCCTGATCCGCACTTTGGAACTCATGTTTCGCGAACTATAATGGAAAACCATGTGTATCAACAATGCTTTATCCCTATCGGCCTTGTCCAGCAGCCTTTCCAAGTGGATATTGATTCTCTCGAGGCAAGACTCCCGAACATCATTAATCTCTTGCTCCAATGAAGTGAGCTTAATTCTCCTCCTTTGGGCAGCTTGGCGATTCTCGCGGATGCTTTGCAATTCCATGATTGCATGATGATCTTCAAACTATTTGTTCCTCTGCTCTAAGTATTTCATAGTCCACTTAGTCCTCTCCAATTCGAGGGACAAGGCTGTGATCTTTGTCTGCTGCTCCTGGATGATCTCTCTAATATGTGCATTTTGCGAGGCCATGTCTGTAACATCATCCTGAATAAGAATAAAGTCCCGCTCACCTGAAGGCCCCTCGTCCTACATTGGCCTGTTGCCTCTATCCTGTACCTGTGCTGCTGATGACGGCAACAAGACCCCTTCCACCCCAGGTGGAGATAGTACTCGTCGGGCTACTGCAAACAATCCCCTCGTGCCTCTCTGATAGGTGACATATGTCGGCACACTAGTAGTCTCTGCCTCTCGACCTCCATGTTGCTGTGAAGGTTCACCGACATCATGGACAACCTCCTGATGAGCTACTGAAGTTGTGAAGAACTCACGGGAGATGAAGTCTTCCCATGTGATACCCTGCAGGCCAAGCTGATGTACAACAATGATCTTGATGAGCGCATAGTGATAAATGCTAGTGTACTGCTGTTTAGGAGTGTTCTTCTGTACAAGAGTGGTCATCCTCTTGATTTTTCGGCACATGAAATATGGAATGTTCATCAACCTGACTCTCGTGAAATGCATCAATAACCTGATATGATATGCATAGAGGCGTGAGAAGTAACCTTCACAACTGAAGTATCTGATAATGAGTTTCATCAATGGTGCATAATCTTCCTTCAGAAACCGGAATGGGAATACCCTGTTGAGCTGCCTCAAATAGCTAGGCCTGATGTAAGGTTCATAATATTCTCTATCTAACTGCTACCTTTTGTTCCACTCTTCACCTATATTTGGTATCCCGGTGGCCTGAGAGATGGTTTCTGGTGTCAAAGTGAAATTTACTCCAGCGAGAGTGACATGACCATCATGCAGATGCAAAACAAACAACCGAACTAACTTTGGATGATGTTGGATCTGAGCAATCATCTCACAATACTGAAAGCATGACTGTTGCTGAAAGGATGTCATTGCAAGCGGGCATGCCTGTAATTGAGTCAAGGAAGTGGGCTCTTCTTTGACATGTCTGCCACCTTTTCAAGGCCTTCTAGGCACATTGAGCTCAGTAGTTGAGTCACTATCTTGCTCATATGATGAATCTGTCTCAGTCATTGTGTTGCAACGTGTATGTTTCATTGGTTTCACAAAGGGCAATAGGTGATGTGTTTTCAAATGTCGAATGTGCCAAAGGGAAATGGGACCGTGAGGAATATGGGACAGCGGGAAAAGCGGATGATAGAGTTTGTCCAGTGAAGAAATGTGACAAACAATCACTTTTAGGGATGTAGGGATTTGGGGAATGATATGGGAATGCTATGGTGATAAATGATATAGGAGAGGGGAATGATGATAGGGAAATGATATGATTGTAGAATAGGGAAAATGGGAAGCTGGGACACGAGTGGTTTGGGTGGTTAGGGCATGGGAAAATATCACAAGTGGGAAAGGAGAATTGGCACCACCATCATAATTTCAAAACACCAAAGCTAAACCCCAAAGGAGAAAATTTTGATATACACATAGGGTTTATATTTTCAAATTTTCAAACCTTTGAATTCTCCCTCCAAACAACACCTAATCACAAGTTAAATTCAATAGAAGCACACTTGAACTTACTTGGAGCAACAAAAATGGCGTTTTTGTGGGTTTTGATGATAGAAATGGCATAATATTAGCCTATGGGCTCTGTGCACCGCGCACAAACCCAGTGCGCTGCGCCTCCTGGATATGCCGTGACAGTGATAAAATGCACTGAGAGTTTGCACCCAATGCGCCGTGGGGCCTATGTGCATTGTGACTTCCTCCAATACGCCATGCGGCCCTTCAACGAACAGTCTCAACCCTTCACACACAAAATTCGCTCCTCTAACCCTCAAGTCGATATCTTTTGACCTCTTGGCATAGCAATGAATGGTTCAAGCAATGAACATGTCGAATGGAGTGATGGGTTGGTTTTTCATTTGAAGCCATGATGATTTTTGCCTTAGAGGTCCTGTGCACCCCGCACAAACCCAGTGCACCGTACCAGAGGAAAAATGCACTATGGCAGGAGGCCCAATGCGTCACGCAGACTATGTGCGCTGCGACCTAACCCAATGCGCTGCGCAAACTTGAACACAGTCTTGGTTTGTGAAAATGACAAAATCGCCCTCTCACCCCTTTGATTCGGCTTTCAATCAACCTCTTGATGCAAATGGATGTTTCAACATAATGAAAAGATCTTATAGTGATGGATTTAATTTTTATTTCTCACAAACCCACTTTGTAATGTTTTGGCTTGGCACTTTTTCACATTTTATTACAACTCTGTTTTTCAACTTTCCTTTTTTGATTTTGGTTTGAATGATGAATCTTTTTGGCTATTTTTTGTAGGGATGGCGGCATGTCTTGACCAAGGAAGACCAGGGCTGTGCCTGGATAATTCAACAACTGAACAACTTTTGAAAATTACATGGCAATTTATTACAAACGAAATGACGAATTTTCTTCAAAACAAGGTTTTGAAGAAAAGTCATAGTCCAGAAATATGACGATGAAATTTTGAGAAAAAAAGAACTTGTTTAGAACCTCCCTCTAGCCTGCTGGCATTATTGACACTATGAAGACATAGTTTGTGAAACCCAAGACCTATGATTGACATGACTCTTTGCCCATCAAAAGATTAAACATTGACTGTCATGGACTTTAATAAACTTTGATGGAAAGACCTGAGCCAACAGGTACAAAACATGACGGGAATTGAGTGACAAGGCCCTTCCATCAGATTATGGCATGCCCCTAGTGGAATGCAACTGAGTAAATCGAGCGAGACACCTAAAAAATGAAATGCAAAAGATAAGTTTTGATCACTGACGGAGGGATGTAAAGACCGACTCTAACACCTGGCATACCCATGATGGTCTCAAAAATGAGGTTCTCCCAAATAGGATGAAAGCATCGTGATATAGAAGCTTCCAGAGCGGCGAGCTGGAGGTGATTTCACATAGATGAGGTCGAATCCTCTTAATTTGACCTCTTGGTCTCATCCCTATGAGCTGCCTCCTTGAGATGTGGGCCTAATCCTATCTTTAGAGAAGTCATAGCTCCCTCTCCCAGCCTATAAATTCCTCCTCTCCCATTCCCAAATGGTTGGTCTATGTCCCTTTGCACCCCTATGCTGAGCTTGTGCTTAGAGGCTATTCATTAGACCTGGAGAAGGAGTATTTAGAGAGTTTCTTGGCTTGGACTTGGATTACCACTCAAGGAGAGCCTTTCAACATCAAGGATATGGTTTTAAGCTTCCCTTTATTCTTTAAATAATTTACAACTACTGGTTCATCTTCCCAAAATATATATGTTCATGTATGTGTTAGCTTGGAATTCCTTGATCAACTAAGTTGGTTATTATTGGATTTTCTATTGGGTTTGGTATCCTTTGTTGTCTCTTGATCACTTTTGCAGGTACATAAGTGTTGAGAGAAGAAGGAAAAATTTCATGACACAAGTTGTTTGAGGCTCTCAACAAAGGAAATTGGAATAGCATCAAAACAAGGTAGGATATCTCTCTCATTCTACTTTTCAATTGTAACCTAAGAAGATTTCTAGTTGATTGTCACTTCAATTGCTGGACCCATTCATTGGGCTAGAGGGTTCATCTTTATCCATAGAGAGGATTTACCTTGTCAACAAATACATTAATAGACCTATTTCAAAATAACATTGACCATAGGAAGTTGGCACTGAAGGACAAACTCAAAAAGATCAAGATGGAGAAGGGTGACTCAATTTAGAAATACTTTACCAAGTTCAGTCATTATCGAGATGAGCTTGGAAGTGTTGGGATTACCATTGATGAGGATGATATGTTGAGCCTAGCTCTTCTAGAACAACCCAAGAGTTGGCATAGTTATTAGGACTCTATCAGTTGGAGGGAGAAGCTACTAGATTGGGAACGACTGTGGTCAGATTTAATGTAGGAAAAGATCGGAAGGAACACTAGGGATGGTTCCTCATTAAAGACTGATGATGAATAAAATTGTGCTTTAGTGGGTAAGGAAAAGAAAGGTAAGAGGAAGGCATCCCATTCCAAATTAGATTCTTGTCATGGAGGCAAGAAGAAGGACATGTAAAAATTCAAGTTCTTTCATTGTCATGAGCTGGGACATGTTGCTACAAATTGTCCACTCAAGAAGTCCAATAAGAAGTCCTCAAGAGGAGTGGTGGGTGAGGCTCTTGCCTCTCAATTCAAATTTGACTTTACCCTCATTACATGCATGGTGTCATCAATTAAGGGTAGTGTATGGTACCTAGACAGTGGAGCTTCATTCCACATTACTGGCAACTAGGAGTTCTTCAGTGACCTAAAGGAGAAGGATATCCAAATGCATATCGAGATGGGTGATGATGGGAGGTATAGTGCTACTAGATTGAGTACGGTTACCTTTTAGAGGGAGTCAGGTGCTCCTCTCACCTTGAGAGGTGTTATGTATGTTTGTGGGTCGAAAAAGAACTTGGTATCCATTGCCATGCTGGAGGATAAAGGCTATGATGTGATCTTTAGTGAAGGAAAGGTGTTCCTTCATCACATATCCACGAGACAGGTAAAGAGGAAAGGGATTCAGGTGAATAATCTCTACAATTTAGAGGTAGAAGACTGTGTTTCCTTGAACAAAAAAGTAGAAAAGGTGCAGAGTCGAGACATTGGTGAGTTGTGGCACAGGTAGGTTGGGTCTCTTATTTCATGGGGATTTGAAATCATGCAACAGATTTCTATTGGTATTCCCAAAGGTATGCTAGAGAAAGTTGATACATGTAAGGGTTGTACTTTGGGAAAAAGCACCAAAGCTTCCTTTCATGACATAGACAGCTGAGCACAGGTGATTCTAGAGTGATTTCTTCAGATGTGTGTGGACCATTCTCAAGAACATCCACAATCAAACACATGTATTATGATATATCTATTGATGATTTTTCTTGTAAATGCTTGATATTTTTCATGTAGAAGAAAGATCAAACTTTCACAAATTTCTGTGAATTTAAAGCATTGGTCAAGAAAAAGTCTAGCAAAAGGGTTAAATCTCTGAGGAGTGATAATGGTGGTGAGTATGTCTCAAATGAGTTTAAGAACTTCTATGCAGCAGAAGGGATTAAACGAGAGTTGATGACACCCCATAACCCACAACAAAATGGGGTGGCCGAAAGGAAGAATAGAAGTATTGTAGGGGCAACACGAGCGATGTTGCATGATCAGGGCCTACCACTAAGCTTGTGGGTTGAGGCATGCAACACAACTGTTTATTTGCAGAATAGAAGACCACATCGGATTCTTGGGATGAGTACACCAGAGGAGGCTTTCTCAGGGAAGAGATAGATGTTAGTCACTTCAGGATTTTTGGGTCATCGGTATATTTCCATGTGACCAAAAATGCACAGAAGAAGTTGGAGCCAATAACTAAATTGGGGATATTTGTGGGGTACACTGATACACCTCACAACTATCGGGTGTACCTGTCAACCAACAGGATGACAATGGTTCACAGGGATATCAGATTTGATGAGTAGAAGGCCATGCGATGTTCTCTTGAGAGGGAGATTCAACTACATGTGGTTGAGGAGATTTTAGCTCCTAAGATTGATGAGCCTCAAATTGATGTGGAGTAGCCACATACAAAGGATCTAGGAGTGGAGACATCCACTCAGACATAGTCTTCCAGAGATGGGAGAAAGTGCAACAAAGTGGCTAACATGTTATTGTAGAATGTGAGAGAGAATGTGGGAGCACCCACATCACATCGCAGGCAGAGGAGGTCACCTGATGTTAGAAAATTATATATTACAAAGCAATGAACACATAATATATTGCAGAAATATAAATACAGAAAATGCATAAAATAAGAGAGACACAGATATATGTGGTTCACCCAGTTTGGGCTACGTCTATGGAGAAACATCGAGTCCTTCTTTTATTATATTATTCAGCAAACTGAAGAGATACAACCTACAGCAGATCTGCTATAACTCCCTCTTCGCTCTCAATCTCCTCTCTTTTCCTCACTAAGAATACGGATATTCAGATATACATAGACATAATACAATTCCCTCATATATAGCGAGGGGTTGCCTTCTAGGGAAAAAAACCATAAATTAAACATAACTTCTACTATCAAATCATCTACCTAATGAACGACCCAGATTGACTAGAAATTACTATACTTTTACAAGGCAATTTTACATCTATTCTTATCTTCGGGGGCGCGGCCCCCGAAACCCCCCACCAGGTGGGGGCTCCCAAAAGGTTGCAGCCACCCCCCCTAGACCCCCCTTGCAGTGAATATTTTACGGGCGGTGTTGCCGCCCCATTTTGAACTAGGGTCCAATGCGGTGATACCTTTGAATATAGAAGATAATCAGGGTCCACACCCAACAATATCCAACTTGGAGACTGATTATAGGGACTCCATCGCTGCTTCATTTGCTGGACAATGACTCCACTTTGGACCTGGCTGTTTCTCATCTTCTTCATCATACTTGAAGACCAAGAGGTCTAGAGGATGACTAAGAGGAGTATATCGATAAACCCTAAAAGTCTTATCAACCTGCACGAAGGAAGGTTTAGGGTATAAAATGACATCACTACCATCTCTAGGTGCAGAAACTTGGTTCCTGCATCCCCCCATGCTGCTTCGAGTGAGACTTCAGTCCGCGCTCTGCAAATTGATGCTGAAAGGGCTACTAGTGTAGGGATTTGCTTGGCTAATTAATGCTAAACCTTGGTCAGGGCACATCAAGCCAACAAATGGTTCCATTGCCAGGACTGGGATCTACATAAAGAGATGTGTGATGTCGCGTCACTGGAATCCAACTAAGAAGGAGTTCGAAGACTAGTTGGATAGAAAGATCCATGAATTCGCAGTGTAAGAGAACAGGAATCTGCAATTATCAAAAGAACAATGGTTGGATAGATATTTGTACACAGAGATACACGAAATCTTCTTCTATTCCTTCCTGGTTGAATTATATGAGTGGATCGCGAAATTGGTAGATGGCCAAGGAAGGTGGAGGCTTGACGGTCCGATAGTTTGGACCCTAGAGTTAGTACGGAGATTGGAAGCCTCTGAAGATAATATCGCACGTGCTGTCGATCATTGGCTTGATCATATCATAGGAGGATTTGTGACAGAGTTCATAGTCGATACGTCAGTCAGTACAGCGAAGCAGAGCGCTGCTTCTTCAAGGGACCACGAGGTAAGTATGTAAGGTATTTAAGTACTTGGATTAAGATGATCTTGTGTGAAAAGTGAGTTATGCATCTACCTTGATGTTTGGAGCTATGTGAAGTGGAAAGATCTTCAGGGATAGAGGGAAAACAGGCCCTGAATATAGCCCGCTAATTGGACCTCCTTTGAGTGACGACGAGGAAGCATCACAGGCTTCTCCGCAGAGCATTGTTCAGTTGGTAAGACAAGGGTTCCCGCAAATAACCCATCCACCCACACCACCTCCGTCTTCACCTCCACTGCATATGCCTTCACCCACACCATCGCCACCTCCGCCACCATCCAATATGGCGAATTTAGTAAAATTGTCTATGTTCAAGGGGTCAGGAACTAAGGACCCAAACCAATTTTGGTTTGTTGCGAAAGCTTTATGGGAATCTCAGGGTATTACAGATGATGAGATGAAGAAAGGAACGTTGGTTACTACTTTGCAGGAATGCGTGCTAACATGGTAAATCAAGTAATACACTGATAACCCGATGGCTTCATTAGTATATATTCAAACCATTCTGAATAAGGAGTTCAGTAGGCCTAAATCTGAAGCTCAATCAATTGTGGGATTCAAGGAGATCATGATGAAGCCTGGAGAGACACCATAGGATTTGGAACAAAGGTTAAAGTGCAGAATCCTCCAAGCCAACATGCATATTATGGATGGGAGGTGCCTCAAATGGTTTGTGGCTTCACTCTTGCCTCATCTGATGGTTGCTTTATTGCAACAAAAGATTGGGACCCAGGCAGAAGCCTTGGAGATTGCAATGAGATTGCATGAGACGTTGATGCAGGATGCTAATTTGGGAGTTCAGCAGATTCATGCACAGTTGCAGAACATGTGCCTAGAATTTCAGACTCTGAAGAAAGATAGAATAGCTCGGCTAGAGGTGCGTGAAGAAGTTTGGTGCCTGAAGTGAAAAATTAAGAGGCATGACAAAGATCATTGTCCAGTCTTTGTGAATTATGTTGTAGCAGGGGGACTTAGGTATCTGAGGCCGTAAGCTCAAGTAGGGCCAAGTACAAGGCCAATGCTATGGTGTGCTATCTGTCAGGTAGCTAGAAAACATGTGACAGATAATTGCCATTTGCTGTAGAAATTTGTACAGACACCACAACAGATCTTCTGTAACTTCTGTCAATCAGTGGGTCATGATAAACATAATTGGCATAGCTATGAGCTAATGATGGATAGAATTCCCACGTATAGGGTGCAAGAAAAAACCCAACCTCTAGACCAAGGTACTGGGGGGGCGTGAGACAAATATCAAGGGTGCGAATGAGGCTGAGGTGGAGGAGGACCTGGCAGAGGTCAGGACAAGTTATTTGTTACAACTATGGGGGACCGAGACACTACATACGAGAATGCATGAACCCAACACGCCTGTCGTGCCGATATTGTACTCAGTTTGACCATGCCACAGAGGATTTCCCTGTATTATTAGCTAAGACACGTGAAAAGGGGGTGCAACCTTAGTAGCCAACTTAGAACCTGTAGATGATGAGGGTTGAGCCTCATAAAGAGGATCCTAACGTAAATATTGTGTTGCAAAGTGGAATGATGACTGGCGAAGGTAAGGGGAAGTAGTTTGAAGAAAGTGAATGGGTCCGCAAAGCTCCAGAAAAGGATATTGGATTTGATCTAGAGTGTGCAAGGGAAACGTTTATGGAAGCAAAGAAAAGCTTCGATGAGGACTCTACCTCAGGAAGATGATAAGCGAGCCGAAGAGATGGACCCTTCCATGCTTACTACTTTCTTGGAGACCTGTATGAGGTTGTTGCGTAATAGAAAGGTTATGAAAGGACTGTAGGAGCTGATAAATAAGTGCGTCAGAAAAGAAAATGCCCCTGACAGATAGCGCGTAGTCAGGAATATTGGTAAGCATAAGGCAAGAACAGGGCATGATATGAGGCTCATTACACAGATAGGAGAATATGAGAAGGATCAAGTTATTCTGGATATGAGGTCAGACCTGAATTTTTTTCCTAAAAAGACATGGGATAGGATGGGGAGACCCACGCTGCAGTGGTCTCCAATTCAGTTAAGAATGGAAAATCAACAAAAAATCATACCCATGGGAAGATTGCAGAGAGTGACAATTGATATTGAGGGCATGAGTGCATTGGCTGATTTTGAAGTGATAGAGATTGTGGATGACAGTAATCCCTACCTTGTGCTCCTTGGGATCAATTGGACCACTGACATGAATGGAGTAATCAATTTGAAGAAGCAGAAGATGATATTTGAGAAAAACTCTCTGCACGTAGTAGTGCCCATGGACCCTACAGAAGGACTGCGCTATACTTAATCGGTCCGTGATTATGAAATTGATGATGATTTGGACCAAATTTATAAGATAACACCGTGAGATCTGGATTGGTTGAATCTGATAGCAGATGGATGCATTGCCTGGGAGCACAAAAGTTCCTGCACATCAGATTCAGATGAGGAGTTGGAGCATTGGCAGAACCAACTACGTCAAGTCTCTACATTGCGTTGTAATATGATGACCAAGTCATTGCACTGTGTATCATCGGAGGTAAGGAGTCTGCCCTATTATGATGGTTTAACTGATGTCGATAAATTTTTGGATGATTTCGAAAGAGAAGCACCAGAGAATCATTGCTTCTAGGCCTTGGATTGAGCGCTGCATGCTATGCCTGTGAGATGGTGGGGTACAGAAAAAGACAATTTTGATGATTGGCGTGTGTAAAAAAATGTGATGAGATTACAGTTTGGTCGCCCACAAGTTCAGCTAACAGAGAAATATGATGGAAGGAATGACCTGCACGATCACCTGGAAAAATGGACTAAGGTTTATGGAGTAGAGCCTCAGCTTGAATGGCTGCATCTGTTTTTTCATACTTTGGATGTAATACCTATGAACTGGTACTTGGAAATAGAGCTCCACCATGGCACTGAAGAATGGGACTTGTCGCAACAGGGGTTCTTGATGACGTTTATCTTTGAGGATGGATTTGAATGTATTGATGAGGTATTGTAGGAAGTCAAGGTAGCAATCTTCAGTATACCGCAGGATCCCTTGGACTTAATTCAACCAGATTGGACCACCCAGCTGCACCATGTGCTGGAGTGATACAATGTGATTGTCGAAGAAGAGGACGAGGATCTAAGGAACATTAATATCCCAGAGACTGAAGGTCACCGCGAAGTTGAAGTACCACAAATTTAAAATCCAGATATCACCACACCACTGAAAACAAGACAATTGAACATTGGAATAGAGGCAAAGCTGAAATTTGCAAGGTTGGGGACTACTCAGATGATGCAACAGTAGATAAGGTTGTTGAATTGCTCCACGAATACCAAGACTTGTCCCCTATGAAGTTCTTAGACCTAAAGAGGATAATACAGGACTTGGGAGTTATGAAAATTATGTTGAAACCGGACGTGAAGCCGATCTAGCAGAGGCCTTACCGCCTCAATCCGAAGTATAAAGAAAGGGTCTGCTTAGAGTTGGATAAAATGCTTGCGGCAGGTATTATTAAACCAGTAGAAGAGTCTGATTGGGTAAGCCTAATAGTAGTTGAGGAAAAGAAGCAAAAGGATGAAATAAAGATATGCGTAGATCTTAGGAAGTTGAATGACGCTTGTGTGCATGATCCTTTCCCAACTCCAGTCACTAATGAAGTGTTCGATAATGTAGGAGGACAAGAAGCATATTTTTTCACGGATGGGTTCTCAGGGTACCATCAGATCAAGATCACGTCAGAGGATAGAAGTAAGACAACCTTCGCCACTGAGTGGGGGTGCTTTTAGTATATTGTAATGTCTTTTGGGCTGAAGAACACACCAGCGATCTTTTCGTGCGTAGTCATCACAGCTTTTAAGGACTTCATTCACAAGTTTCTGGAGGTATACTTTGACAATTGGATGGTGTTTGGGCTTGTGAAACACCATGTATCCAGCCTACGATTGATGTCACATACATGCCGATGGTATCAGATCACACTCAACTTGAAGAAATGTTTGTTCTGTGTTCCTTTCGGAATCTTCCTGAGCCATGTGGTGTGCAGATAAGGATTAATTGTCGTCCTAGTAAGATAATAGTTATAATTAACTTAGAGGCACCAAGAAGTGTGAAATCCTTACACGCAATTTTGGGGTATACGGTATACTATAGGAAGTTCATTAAGAGTTATGCCCAGATTATTGTGCCGATGGAGAAGCTACTAAATAAGGATGCTACTTTCTGTTGGAATGAAGAGTGTCAACAAAGATTAGATGTGTTAAAGGAAACAATGGTCACCACGTCGATCCTAGTTTTCCCAGACTGGAAGAAGGAATTTCTTGTGCATGTGGACGCATCATGTATTGCGCTCAGGGTAGTACTGACACAAGCCAGTGAGGGAGAGTTGGATCACCCTATAGCTTTTGCGAGTAGGAAGTTGTCCAAAACTGAGAAGAACTATTCAACGACAAAGCACAAACATTTGGCTATGGTGTATGTGCTCTAGAAGTTCAGACACTACTTTCTAGGTGAACACTTTAAGATGTATACAAACCATTCTGCATTGAAGTACTTGGTTAACCGGCCCGTGTTGAGGGGGTAGATATGCAGATGGTTGTTGTTGTTTCAGGAATATGATTTGAAGTCATTGTGAAGCCAGGATGATTGAATGCTGACTGGATCATCTGTCATGCATTGAAATAGAAAGGAGCCTACTAATTTGGAGGAAGGATTGCCTGACGCACAGCTCTTTGCAATGCATGTCACAGAAAATCACTTTGTAGATATCATACACTTCCTAAAAACAGGAATGGCTCCAGAGGGGTATACTAGTCAACAAAAGAAGGAGTTGGTGGTGCACGTGGAAGAATTTTCTGTCATTGCAGGGATTTTATATAAAATGGGCTCAGATGAAATATTGTGACGTTATGTGCCTGAGTTTGAACGAAGCAGCATCCTCGCTTAAGCTCATGGAGGAGCTGCAGGAGGAAATTATGTAAGAAAAGCAATAGTGCATAAGGTCTTACGTGTTAGGATGTGGTGGTTGACACTTCATAAGGATTCCAAAGCTTATTGTAAGGCATGTGATGCATTTCAGAGGATCGACAAACCATCACGGAGGGCTGAGCTTCCTATGAATCCATAGTTGCCATTACAACCATTTGAGAAGTGGGCGATTGATTTTGTAGGACCAGTTCAGCCTCCAGGAAAGAAGACAGGTGTGTGGTACATCATCACCACGACGGAGTATTTGACCAGATGGGCGGAGGCACAACCTGTGAAGGACTGTATAGGGGCAACAACAAAAAAGTTCATCTTTGAGTATGTACTGACTAGGTTTGGCTTCCCAAAGATTTTGATGAGCGATCGTGGTACGCATTTCCTTAATGAGACAATTGGCGTGTTAACGGAGTAATTCCAAGTTTATCACCAAAAGAGTATGTCGTATCACCCGTAGGCTAATGGGACGGTTGAAGCATTTAATACGATATTAGAGAACACGTTAATGAAGGTTTGCAAGGCACAAAGAAATGAATGGGATGTGCTCGTAACCACGGTGCTATGGGCTTACATAACAACTTGCAAAAAGTTGACTGGGAAAACACCTTTCAGGCTGGTTTATGGTGTAGAAGTTGTGATGCTAATGGAGTACATTGTACCTAGTCTACGCATAGCAGCATTCACAGGAATGGCGAATCACGGAGCCATGGAAGAGAGGCTCACATAGTTGACAAAGCTGGAAGAGGTTAAATTTTTGGCTATATTCCATCAACAAGTTCAAAAGGAGCGAAAAAGGCATGGCACGATCAACACATCAAACTGTGCACCTTCAAGGTAAATGATTTAGTGTTATTATATGACAACAAGTTTGATAAATTTCCAGGAAAATTTCAGATGCATTGGCTAGGGCCCTATGTCATCGAGGAGATTATCGTTGGTGGAGCAGTTTAGCTAGTGAAGCTGAATGGAGATCCATTTCCAGGGAAGGTAAATGGCAGCTGATTGAAGCCATACACAGGGGATCCGTCCGGATGATTATATGGTGGAAACGTAGTCTTAGTGCTCTAGGTAGCTGAAAGGAGGCGTGAGACTATAAACTACATTGCCCGGGTTGTAGAGCTATGCGATGGAGGGACTACGTGGAAAGGAGGAATGCCACAATATCAGTAGAAGCGTAAGGGGAGTTGCGCTATAGGAGGAGCAACTACGTAGGGTAGGTAGAAAGTGACCATTACGGTCACTATTCATGATTTGACAGTGAGAAAATGGCTAAGAGGACTAGGGGGGTAGCATTTAAGGCCAAATTTAAATGCAAGATCTTTGAAAATTTTCCACCAATCTAGAATTTATGAACAGATTCTGGGGGGAACAGTCAGTTTCATATTCGAATTTGCCTATAAATTATAGATGGTTGCCCAACGAAAAACACTTTTTGTTTTGAGAATTGAGGTGTCAAGCTATCAGTTTCGCATGAACCCTAAGAGTTTTGAGGCTTTGGTGGCTAGTTCAGTGTTTGACAGATTGCCTAAGGAAACATAGGAGCTCCCTACTAACCTCATGTCAGCACCCATGGAAACCGCAAGTGTTGGAGGATCAATGGCCTCTATGGGAGCTTCCCTTGAAGTCATAAGTGTAGAGGCACCCGTAGAAGTGCCAAAGTCACCAAAGTCACCCAGGTCGAAGCCTACACCGACGAAAGAGGGGCTTAAGACAAAGAAAGGAAAGCAGAAAGAGACATAGCCGATGTACGAATCACCAAGAAAGCACCAGAAGAAAGAGAAGCCTACCGCGTAGGAGAAAGGAAAGGTGGTATACCTATAATACGATGAGGGGGTGGAAGACACTAGTATGGGTGTAGAGGATATCAATATTGATGGGGTAGACCTTATTTCCAAGTTACCAGAATACATCCCTCCACGCCAATGCAAGGTGAAGGTCCCTAAGGACCTTGATGAGGAAAAAGTTTTACTTAACACATCGTTGCTACCATACCAGATCACATTCGAAGGTCCACACTTGGTGCGTGTGCCACATCTGAAGTTAGAGGATTGGGACTTGGCGATACTGAGCAATTCCCCCACTTAGCGATTGATACATTTATGACCCGCGTCTTCTATAAAGATTCTGGTGTGACTGCGCTGGAGCCGAGGAAGTGGATTAGAGGGTTGGACAAGGCATGACTGTTGAACCTGCTATGGATGCCACATTACAACCATGCACCCATAATTTTGATAGTGATCAAACAATTGTTATGATTGGTGCACGACGGGAGCCTATGGTTAGGAGAACCGATACCAATCACCGATATGCTCATCCATATGATTACATTGCTACCGCACTCAGGGATGAATCTAGCAAAGGCATTTGGCAGAAAGACGGGCAAGCGGGACCTCACCAAGAGAATGAAGGACAAGTTTAAGCTTGTCAAGAAACCATGCAGCTACTAAATTTCCAGCATAACTGACCTCACTTTAAGGTAGCCACCCAGATCCTAGCTGGGAAAATAATGACAAAGTGTCGCACAGATGAAGTGTCGGCACCAGTTGTGTCATTAGCGGCCTAGTGCGCGGAGGGCATACAATTCAATTAGGTGTGCTACCTCTGCAGTGAGTTCCTCACAAACTACAGAGAAGCACAAGACCAGAGTAAGACCTTCCATTACGCATGGCTTTTGCTATCAATCATACTAGTCGCGTGGGAATTACCGAAGGATATTTAGTTTCCTCCGATTGTGTCAAATCTGCTAGAAGCAACGAAGTTCACTTTGCTCTAGGCCACAAAGGATGCATATAGGGTCAAGGACGGTAAGATATTTTGGGTGCTGATGGAGGCCAGCATCTACACCGTGATACACTGCAAGCGCAGCTCTCACCAACTATCTTCGAGCAGTTGTCGAGATATGTAGAGTTCAAAGAAGACTTCCACTGTGTCTCCATGCAAGCACGGAAGGACCTTGGGCAGATGTGGTATGATCTCCCATACCTGGCGATAGATGATGCAATCACAGCGGTCCTTGAGCGTTGGCCAGTAGAGTGGCGCATGGCCTTAGATTTGTCATCTAGGTCCAGTAAGTCCACAGGAAAGCAGAAGAAGGAAGAGGCTCGATTAAATATGTATTAGTTGGCTAAAATAAGGAAAAAGGAGGTTGAGGAAAAAGCCAGAGTAGAGTGTGCTGCAAAGAAGCAGGCCAAAGAGAAGGAAGGGGAGCAAGAGCGCGACTCTGACAAAAGTCATAGGCCCCATTCGCTGCAAACTAAGGATGAAGAGTAGCAATCAGAATAGGGTGGTGGAGACCAGGAGAGTACTCCGTTCCAAATAAAGTGCACATGAGAGTAGGAAAAATAAGGGCCACGGAAGAAATCCAAGGCTAGTAAATCATCGCTCAACCTGATCACCTTGACAGAAGGTGACTTGGACGACATCGGAGATAACGTACGAGATGTGATCGGGGAGTTGCTTTAGAAATTTGAGTAGCAACAGAAGCAAGCCTTGGTTTCCATTCAGATGGGTCTGCCTGAGCTACATATCCAAACTACTTAATTGCATACTAGTGTAGGGTGGGGTATTGCCACATCGACTAGTTTGGCATGAGGAACTTTTGAAGCAGCAATGATGGTTCACTCCTTGGATCCTCGGGCCATCGCGCTGTCAGATGGTGCTTTGAATATAGAAGCATAAGCTGACAAGGATATGGTTAGCACTCTCAAGAAGGTTGGGTTGAACTTGGATGCGCTTCCAAGTGAAGCCCTTCACACCTTACAGGCAGGTGTAATCATAGAACTTTAGGCTCAAGAGCAGCACGCACTAAGTGTGATTAGTGAACAAAAGGTGAACAATGTGTAGATGTTCATCAAGAAAAATTTAGCAATTAACACATGGAAGAAGGTGCAGCAGAAGAATGAGCACACTACGGCAATAATTGTTGAAGCATGCAGAACCGTTCTAGAGCTACATATCCTGGAAGAAGCACCGGTGGATGCCAAAATTCGAAAGCTTGCTACAGGTGTGCACGACGCAAAGATAGAGTTGGCCAAGGTTCAGTTTGAGTTGAACCTTAAGGTCACAGAGCTTGAGTTGAAGGCCCAGCCTTCAACTCCACCAGAGGTCAGAGAGCAATGCGAGGCAGTTGTCAAGGATGAAGTGCTACAGTAGATGTCATAGTAATAGATTGCACCGTGCTCTTTGAGCAGTCGCTGGAGGTGCTTACCAGTCTGGAGGAAGATCTCAACCTCCAGAGGTTAGAAATAGAGGTGAGGGAATTATAGCAACAATACAATGAGGTCAGAGCTACGACACACACCGTCACCATCACATAGAGGTTGGCCAAGCTGCAGGAAGCAAAGGGACTGAAGGAACAGGTGGATGAGGCACAACAAAAAGAGGCAGTACTGAAGGCCAAATTGGGGCCCTGGTTGGATGAGGCCTATGTGCTCACTGTCACCATTGAGGGAAAATTGGCTAGCCTATTGACCGCACAACAGCAAATCAAGGCCGATAGCGCAGGACCAACAACGGAGTAGCTGGTGGAGAAGGTTAAGCAGGTGGCGACGTAGTGTGCCACCGAAGTTGCAATGGTACAAGTGGAACTAAGAGGTCTTTGCAACAAGATATCCGCACTAGCAGAGTGACTCGGGGGTGAGTCACCATATTTGTGTTTGGGGTCCTGTTTGGAATGGGTCCCCTAGGGTCATTTTTGGGGTTAAAAGCCCAAGTTTTGGGGCAAAAAGCCCAAGTTTGTATAAAAAAAAATGTAAAGTCTCCACATTTTGTGGTCACAGAGTGTGAAGATGTGAAGTGTCATAAAGGTTTTCTGCCCTTATTTTATGTAAGTCATGTTGGATTTAGGAGATCTGCTCATGGCCCGCAGACCATGGGATTGTATAAAAAGGGAAGTCTTAGAAGATTCTAAGGCAGTTCAGTTCTTGGTATGTTTTGGAGTCATTGATGAATGTAATGGGTCTTTGAGATCTAACAGCGAAGAGTCTTAGCATAGGAAGGAGTCTCTGCAGCAGTGTGCGCAAAGGCTTAGGGTAGAAGTCTGTCGCTGAGTGCGCAGACCCCTGCAATTGTGTGCGCGGGATAGTTAGAGTCTGTAAAGGAGATCTAAAGCGTCAATAAAAAGAATTATTCTGGAATTATCTATGTATGATCTATTTTACTTTTGTTATAAATTCATATGATTATGTTATGATGAGTACTGGGTTTATGTTTTAATGATGTATTGTTGTGCAAATCCATATGTTTTTCTTTGTTATATGAATGCAAGTAAGAATATATGTTTACGCAAAGATTGCCTTAATGCATGTTGAAGTTATCAGATATTTAAGCTAATCTGGGTAAATACAGAAGTAAGAATAATTATAGAGGCATGTAAGTGTTTGATCCGCTTATCTAGGGTACGTGAAGGACATTCGTAGACCTTCGCGAAGGTCTAGAGGATGACTAAGAGGAGTATATCAATAAGCCCTAAAAGGCTTATTGACCTGCGCAAAGGAAGGTTTAGGGTATAAAACGACATCACTACCATCTCTGGGTGTGGAAACTAGGTTCCTGCATCCCCCCATACTACTCCAGGTGAGAGTTCAGTCCGCGCTCCGCAGATTGATGCTAAAAGGGCTAGTAGTGTAGGGATTTGCTTGGCTAATTAATGCTAAACCTGGGTCAGGGCCCATCAAGCCAATAAGTGGACACTAGACAAAACCTTTCCCATGAACTTGTTATAATGACCGTCTCACTCACGCGGACTACTCCATTGAGTGTTGTACGTGCTATCCCTTTCTGTGTGTTGTGACTACCACATCCATGTGGACTACTCCACTAGAAGTTGTGCATGTCCTATTGTGTTGTGTGTCTTTGATAGAGTTGGGACTCTTCCCTTTCAAATGGAGACTCACTTCCACCCTCTCCCTCTGCAGTGAAAGAAACTTGACACAAGTAACACTAGCACTCACCAGGCACATGAAACTCATTGTTCAAAGTTGAAGCAGACCACTCTCACATGCTGACAAGCAAGAGATAAGGCATATCTATAAGATAATGGCAACCGGGCCATCATACTAGATGGAACTCCTACACCAAATGGTGTGAGGTCTAATTGGGACTTCATACCAAGGAGATCCCCTTAATGTTGGCGGGTCCAGCACCATCAACAGGGTGACATCTACAAAGTCAACTACTATTTATGGTTGTAAACACTCTCCTATATTTTTCAATACAAAGAGTATATTTTTTTCCTATATTTTTTATGTTATATTTTCACTCATGTATTTCAATGCCATGTTGATTCATTGAATAGAGATATTATATTATGCTATGTAGATGTTGTGGATCCTTTGCTTGTTTTAGTCATGTGTGTAGGTTTTGATTGTAACACTTGGAGCTAGAATTGGAGTCTGGAGATTACAAGCAAGGAGAAAAGGAAAGCTTACTACACATTCCAGTAGGCTTCTTTCCGATACTCTAATTTCTCTAAGGAAAACTTCATGTTTTTTGTCTTTTCTTGTTCTAGATCAAATCACTAGATCTAGGGAATTCACCTTTGTCCACAATCATGAAAATTACGCATAAAAGATTGGTGATCATACTGGGGATTGATTCTTCCCTTAGTGGTTTCCTTGACCTTAGCATATTTTTCACCTATTCAAGTGACCTTTTTGGCTCACTCGGACATTTATTAACCTTAGGAGAAAACTTATTTGAGCTTGCTTTGCTTTTTTGTGTTGTGTTTTGCCTGAAACTACCTCAACGCACTCCTTGATTTGGAGATAGAGTGCTTCAGGGAATTTCCTCCTATGTACTTGCATTGTAGAACATTGGTACCTATTATGCACCTGCACTGATTCTTGTAAGATGAAAAAAAAATCATTTCTCTACCTTTCTCTTTGATTTTCTTTGGTCCAGGATGTTTTCCCTATGTTTCTAAGTACACCCCTATCTCTAAAAGCCTTCATCATGTTTTATTTTAGTTTTATTAGCCTTTGATAAGAATTTCTTTGGATTTTTCTTTGTTCTTGTCAATTAAGTCTTTTGCAAAAAAAAAAAATCTTGGTCATTGACTGTTAGAAGAAATTGATATTACAGTGATAATTCTATGTGATTTCTCTTATTAGTGATCTAGCTTCCTCTTAATTTTCATTCCATTTGAAGATTAAGAGGAAGAAAATAAAAACTCATCATTTTGCATTGCATTTAGGGTTTTGTGTGAAATTTGGAAATTGGAACAATTGCATTCGAAAAAATTGATTAGGAAGTGTTTTTACTGCATTATTTGCTTGTTGCATTATTGTTTGAATATCTTCCTTCTCATAAATAGATTTTCGTTGAAAAGAAAATATTTATTATTATCATGCTAGAATATTACATTTTAGGATATTCAAGTGAAACCTGTGGTGAGCCTTGAAAACTAAAACTTAATTCAAGATAAGCTATAAAATTTGTTGAATCAATCTTAAGGAGCATTTGGAACATCAACGCAAACATCTAAAGGTCTAGGCTAGAGACATGTTCCAACGTATTTAAGCATAGAAACTGTCTTTCTTTCCAGAATTACATTCCGGGGATGATATCTCGTTCCACATACATAAGTGTATCAAATCGTTCTCCACATACATTTGGGTATATCAGATGGAGTGCCACGCATGAAAATCACATGGGAACGCTCTCATCATACGATTACGCATTATACAACACTACTACATACTATGTTTCCACGTACCTCCAGGTATATTTTGGAAGTCCCTATTAGATTTCTATCCCACCTTAGGTAACTAAGTTGGTCGCCTTGTACACTATGATACACAAAACACAACATTCTGGGAGATTACCTGCCTATACGTAAATCCTTCATTCTTGAAGGTCGTATATTGTAGTTCACAAGTGCTTGGAAAACCTTTATGCCTAATTAACCTTTTTTTATTTATTTGTTGTTAATTTTTAAAATGTATTAAACCAACATGGAAGAACAGCCCCCTCAACCTCGTCGTTTGATTAGGATGAAAATATTGCCTCCTTTACCTCCTAAGGCAACACCTAGACATCATCAAAAGAACAAAAATAAGAAAACTACTGAATTCGGTACTTCGAAAGCTACCCTTTCTGGACCTACATCCAAAATTGACCTACCAAAATCATCTCTTCCTATGAGTACTAAACTTGAGATCACTTTTGAATTAACTTGTGAGTCAGACAGAGTCGAAATAGAAGTACTTGAAACTTTATTACCTAAAGTTATTGAACGTAAATTTATTAACTTAGACACATTACAACCTGAGGTTATACAAACTAAGGAACCTCAGTTAACTACACCTGTTACTTCATGCCCTTCCTCTTCTCTTCCTTTGTCTTTGATCCAACCATAATCCGTATATCTTAGGCCCAACAATGAATAACTTCCACTTGGTCTTTTGAGTATTGAGAAGATTCCTCAAGAAGTGTCTCTACCTTCTTATCCTGTTCATTTAAAAGGGCATCATCACTATCAAGTCTCTCCTCCTCATACTCCAGCACAAGCTCCTTTGTCTGGTTCTCCTCTTTTCAACTCATCCTTGAGTTTGCTTCAACAATCCTCTTTGCGAAATTTAACCATGACTGAGTATGCTATGGTTTCTCATCCTGCATCTACCACCATGACTGAAAAACCAATGTTGCAACTACTTTCATGTTTGTGGCATCACCAGAAACACATTTGTATGGTGGTCCATCCATTCCACCTGGTTACCAATCCTTATCTGGTATCTTTTCTGGTGCAACAACCAGTCTGTTAGCACTCTGTAGTTTTCCTAGGCTGAAAAGTAATCTGCAGAGGTAACCACAAACCACTTTTAAAGTTGGGATCTAGCCCTTCCATCTTTAGAGAGGGCTATCGCTATATGGATTTTAATCTTAGTGTTTATATTTCAGGATAGGTATGAAAGGACAAGATATATTTTTTAAATTTTTGGTTGTAAAATGGAAGAGAAGTCCATTGGGCATGGAGTCATAAGGTCTTCAGTAATCAATTAAAATAAAAAGAGGAGCAAAAAACAGGGCGAGGTAGGAAAACTCCTGGATCTCATAGAGACGTTGTGGTGTGGATGAGATGAATAAGAATTAGGATCAATTAAATGCAGAGCATACATAGATGAATTCTATACTTAATATCAGAAAGAAACCATTGAGATTGCTTAACAATCTAAAGCGGAGTACTAAAAGTAAATTCAGCCCTAAATCTTCTTGTAAACAATTTAAGAAGGAAAACATTCATGTGAAACTTGAAAGGGAAACACATTTACAAAGAGGAGAACATCACCATTTTCTTGACACAAGAATCTTGAAAACAAACTACCTCTATATTACTGAATTGATTAATTCAAAAATATATTTCACTGCTTACAGTCACAGAAAAAATATTTTCTTCTTGCATAATCCAACCCTTACTAAGTAGTTTTACCAAATATTTATAGAGTTGGCATCGAATTGATTCAGACTTCAAATAATTTTTATTACAAAATAACATCTACTAAAAACATGTAGATATTTCCAAAATAGAACTAAGTAGTAGGAAATCTAGATTATTTTTTATTTTCTGTTCAGACTTTGAGGTGAACTATTGGTGATTATAGCTACTTTTGTGCTTCTTCTGTTTGCCTGCTTCCCAAAATAGTAGGATTTCTATTTTTCTTTATTCAACTAGATCCAACAACTTATCCCATTTCCCTTCACTAGGAATAGAAAATTTTACCATGCTCTAAAAAATCTCATATAATTCTGTGCCTGTTTGGAAAGTTGGCTTGTTTAATAGATGATGGATTTGATGTTGAATGAAGAGATCATCTTGTAGGCCTTCCATGAAAGCTTCTCCACTTATAGTTCCTCGTACTTTAGCAAACTTGGATGCATATGCAGCTATATTACATTGATCTTGATAATTTTCTAATGGAATCAATTTTCCATTAGAAGCTCTTAAGGTTGGGAGCCCTTTCTCCTGCAATATATTAATTTTTTTTTTAAATCTTTTTACCTGTAACTCCAATTCTTTGCACTTATTATCTAACTGTATCATGAGATTCCTCTTTGTTAATACCCTTTTTACTTCCATCATTGTTCTTGTTGTGTCTTGAATCTAGATCTCTTCAAGCTCTTCCTTAGTTTTAGAATTCAACATTTTAATAATTCTATTTGCTTCTGCTGGCCTATGCTCTATTTCAATCTTTGTTTATTCAATTGTTGCGTTGACATTTTGTACTAACTCTTCCTGCTCAAATATTATTTCAATGGATGACCATAATTAGGTGATGTTTTCATTTATGTTATGCCATATACTATTTTTGGCCTCAACCAACATCTGAGTTGTTAGAGACGGATTCTTAGACTTTTGAGTTTGTTGTATTAATTTCTAGTTCTTTTGCACCTCTACTAGGTATGAATTATCTTCTTTTATCTTGATTTCCTCCATATTTGTGAGTGATGTTGTTAACTTCTCATTTTCCTTATTTGTTAATGATAATTCTTCTAAAGCTTGAAATAGCTTCTCAAAAGAATCTAAATTTGATGCTTGTTATGTTTGTTTTACTTCCTACTGTGTTTATGTACTTGCAACTTCCAAATTTTGCTTTTCCTTCAACAGTGCTTCCATATCCTATTCCATCTTCTGGATTTGAACATTTTGTTCAGCTATTATTTTGAACAAATTTTCCTTCTCCATTTCTATATTGGTTACTGCTTTGGCCTGAGTGTGCTTTGTGGTTGCAAGCTTAAGTTGTTTCATTAGGGCTTGTATATCAGCGTTTTTATTATTTCCTCGACTGCCTTGACATCACTAGGATCATATCCTACTTTGATTATTAAATCCTCTAAAGTTTTAATTCTAGTGTCTTTGGCTAGAGAAGACATTCGTTCTATCTTTAACTGTGAATGCATATTATTCAGAGAGGCTTGCAACTTTGAGGCAACCATGGCTGAACTAGTCAGTGTTGAATAAATTATCTCACCCGCGTGCTTATGAAAATCGATTTGATCGATTGCATGAACCTTTTTTGTATTAACAGAGAATATTGAAACTTTATAGTCTTCTACACTTATAGGGTCTAGAACTATAGTTTCCAAAAAGGCCATTTGGAACTACCCCTTTTCTGTATCAAATGTAGACAACAACCTATATTGAGTGGTGGTAATTTGCTTCGAAAACTCTGAATATGTTGAATCCTTCAATGCTTCATTCTTCCTGTTGCTCTCCCTCTATCTTGCAAAAATATTTTGTTGTGCTGAAATCTGAGATGTAGAAGAGATAGGTGACTCGGTTGTCTCTTCAACATATGGGAATGGAGTGGTGGGAATACCTGTCAAAACGATTGTACTTTTCTCATGTGAATCCTTTTCTTCTAAGGATTCTTCTTAAACATCTATTACTTGAGGATCACTTTTCATATTGGTATTTGCATCCTTCTTTCTCCTCTTGAAGACACCGAAGTCTATAACTTGTGCTTCTGAATCTATAGGGGACATATTTTCCCTTAGTCTCTTGATTTCTTTGTCTTTTGGAATAGGAGTTTGTAGAGATGATTTACTGACAATTTGTTCTTCAGCCTCCTGTACTGTTTTCTCTGTCCATTGCTCATGATTAGCATATTTCTCCATCTCTTGCCTAGGTAAATTTACATATGGAGTGGTCTTCTGCTCAACTCTCAGTTTTGAAATTATCCCTAATGGATTAAGACCATGTGAATCTTAGTTTAAATTTTATTTGCTTTAATATTTCCTCCACTTCTTTTGCTGCTGCTATGGTATTTACAATATAAGGCCCAACATGTGCCTTTAATTTAAACTGTGCTTTATTTTTATTTGATATAAAATGTAATTCATCCATGTTTAATATCTATCAAGTGTATTCCAAAGCAAAAACCCTTACTAGTAATCTATATGGAGGAAGCTCACACCCATAGATTCGAATCTTTGTATCGTTCTGGTAGAGATACCAGTCTCCAACTTTATCCTGTTCTAAAAGGTGCAAAAGTTTCTTGATCTCTGGTGAAATCATTTGTATAACATCACTGCTAAGTAAACACAAGGATGTATGTAAAAACATATCCACAATTTCGGTGAATGAATAACCTTCTAGTGAATGACTGGTAATGGAATTCCCTAGTCATCCATCTTCTGTAACTAGAACTTGAACTTGTCTACTTTATAGAATAGCATAAATATACTAAGACTAATTGGTGTTTGAATACACCTTCAACTTTAAACTTGAGAAATTGCTCATGTATAACATCTTATAAGTATTGACCATAATTGAAGGCTTCTGACCAACTAAAAATACTAATAAAAACCCTAACACTACCTCATCTACCCATTGGTATTTATGATAACCTAATAGTCAAGTAATCATGGAAATGACTTGTCTTGACATCTTAGGGAAAATAGAAGTAGAGTATGGGGGATTTTTTCTAGGCAATTCATAACTTTTAGGAAGAAACCATTCAAAAATACGGGCTTGTTGGGGGGGCGGGGGGGATTAATATTTTTTTATATCTCCATGAGTGCATCAGTATAAAATGGATGTAAAGAGGTTTTAGTATTAATCTGGAGGGCTTGGAAAATGGCTTTTGGGGTAATTGAGAATATGAACTCATTGTCCTAAGAAATTACTACTTCCTATCTGGGGAGATACCTAAGATGACACCAAGTAGCGAATTCTGAGAAAATATGAGTTTGGGGAAAGGTAAATTGAGGTAGAAATGATTCCCAAATATTTAAATCACCACTCTAGTCTAAATACTTATGTTTTCCCCAATTATGAAGCTAATACAAATCAAAATCACATTGAGTTTCTGCTATCTTGTACTAGGTATCAACCAAAGGGGTCCTATCTAAATCAGGGAAAAGAGGTACCATAGGATTCTTATCAGGCATCTTTCCCTTTCCTTTGTGTGAATACATTTTAATTTCAACAAGAAATTTAGAAAAAAAACGATGTTACGAGGTTGCAATTTGATTGGTTGCAGAATGGGAAAAGTTTGTAAAGGGCGACGACGAGCTTGAAAATATTTCAATCTGAAACTGCATGGATAACATAGAAAGAAAAAGGGGATAATACAGGTTGATACAGGATTTTATAAAGGGAATTGAGGGTGATCAACAATATTTTTACCATTTTGGAGAATAGCATTTATGGGTTTTTAGACATTGGCAGGAGAAAATTTAATGGCTAATGACTATATGACTGTTGGCGGGATATTTGAATGCTAATGGGCATATGACGTGGACAGATGGGTGATGGGGTTCGAGGATGGGACAGGATCAAACGGGCGAAAGGAGCATTGAAAAGTGGTTTTTTTTTTGGGGAGTGGGGGTAGGAGTGGTAGGCAGTAAAGGGAAGGGATCGCCCAAAACAAATGTGGAGCCGCCACATTACCTCAAGTGGTTTATTGTAAACAATATTTCAGACCCTCCCCCTTGTTAAGTCCAGAAAGGTCGTGGGAAGGGGGGGGGATATGAACATTGTTCCCCTCCGTTGATGCAGGTGGTGATGCTCTCATCCACTCAAAGGTGAAAATTCTTTATCGAAAGTGACAAAGAATCAAATCACCTTTATTTCAAACTTTTAAAACATAATTTAATATAATTTGACAAATTGGTGAAATTTGTACTAGCCTGCCCTTTGGGGTTTTATTATTTTATTTATTATTTTTCTTTTCTCCTTTAATTTTCATTTTTTTCCCTTTATAATTTTTCATTTATTTTCTATTTTTCTTTTATCTTTCTTTTCTCTTTTTTCTTTATTTTCTATTTTTTTATAGGCTAAACAATCTTAAAATGAAAAATAATTTACAATATCCCAATGGGATAAATGGCTAGATAACCATACCTTCACTACTATATTTATAGGACCCTAACATAGTCCATGGACTTCTCCCATGCCTTCCTCTTCTAGAATACCATTTGGTACTTCTTTGATGAGTGCCACATGGTCTTCTCTTTATCCTCCATCCTGACCTTCGGTGGAGCAAAAATATGGACTGTATGTCAGAGGATATGGACATTTACAACAACCCACTCCACCTTACACTGGGTACCCTCATCTAGGAGGGAAGTTGCCTCCATATCCCCTTTTTCTTTCAGCAGGGGGAATCTTGTTGTTGGAATGTATCAATCTATTGATCAGATACTAAAAGTTGAGTCCCCCATTTCCTAGGATGGTTTCAAAGCCTTGGCATCCTACATTTCCCATACAACCTGGCTCTGTTGTGAATCAAATTAAAACTTCTCAACCTATTCCACCTACGTATCATATTTCTACTTTACAACCTATTGCTTAATCTTCTCAAGCTTTATCTCAAGTAAGTCAACCTTTGCAGGCTGCACCTGTAACTCAATCTATTCTACCGGTATATGGGACCTCTCAAATCCGACTTACCCAATTTCTTCAAAGTGATTTACCACCTCCACCACTTGGTCATAATTTTCCTCACATGCAAGTGAATCAACCTGTATATGGTATGGCATAAGCACAAACTAGCCAACCTCATGTTAGGATGATCAAAAATCCCACAGGGAAACCATATCAAGCTATTCCTCAAATAACTTACCAAGGTCAGTAAATTCAAACCCAACCATTTCAACCCATTCAAGGATATCTTCGGACTGGGAAAGAAGGTTACATTTATCAAGGCTACCAAATCCTTCTTATCAAGGAGCATAGATACGTGTTACTCAATCTATTCCATCTTATCCAGGATACCCTCCATAGAACTTTAATAGGAAATTTCCATATGTAGCAATCCTTGAATTTCTAGATCTAACCCGACTTATAAATGATCCCATTTGTCACTTGCCTTGGTGGCCGGTTATTCCTACTAAATTTGAGAGTATCTCAAAATTTAATGGAAATCCTGGATAAGACACATCTATGCATGAAAGGACATATCATTTATGTTGTCCATCAAACTCTTTAAATGATGACTCTATCTGTTTATGGATTTTCTAGTGGACACTTACTAGTATGGAAGAAAAGTGGTATATTGAGTTGCCATGAGCTTCGTTCAATAATTTCAATGCCTTAGAAACCACGTTCTTAACCAATTTTTAGTTGTCAATTCGTTATGATACTGGAACTTAACTTTTGACCAATTTAAAACAATATGATACTACTCATATTTCTGATCATATTCATGAGTGGCAACGTCATCGTCGTTTGGCCAAAACCTTCGTTCTTGATCAGTTATTAGTTGAATGGTTCACTAAGTCTTTGTTAGCACCTATAACTGAAGATATTATGAAATGTGAAGTTGTTACCAAAGAGCAGGTCATTGCTTGTGCCAAATACCTTCATCTTGTTTACGCTCAATCCAACACGCTCTATGATAAAATACTCAATGCGTTGAGACCTCAAAATATTGTTCCACATCCTCTCGGTAAAGAATCACACATCGTTGATGGCATGATTGGTTCTACTAGCCAACAACCAGTGAGTAAACTATCTATTTCATCTCCTACTATGAATGCCCAAACTTGTCCTCTACTACTACTTCCAAAATAAATGTCGTCTAATCCATGAAAGGAAAATATAAGCAACTAGGAAGCAAAAAGAAAGGAAAAGGAAAAAATAAGAAAGATAATCCTCTGCGTGACAAACAAAATTACCAGTCTCCTGACGAAAAATTGAAACCTTGTTATCCTTGCTTAATATGTAATGAGGAACACTTTACTCGAGACTGTCCACATTGGGAAAAAGTAAATAAATTTCTTAAGTCATCTTCCACACCTGTTGTGTTAACAGACCCCTTTCCTAATGAGGAGACGAACATGGTTGCACGAGATCCAAGTTCCTCTTCCTCAGTTATGATGCTTTCCTCCACCAAATATAAAAATAAATTTATGGTGGCCACACAAAATAAGGACTACAGTAATTCAAATCCCTTGACTGGTAAGGCTATTGATCAACCTACCAATTCTACCTCATCTTCTTTGGATCCAACTCCAAATTTTATTCCAACTGAGTTAAATATTAAACCTCCCAAGGGCGTTATTCTCAAAATCTACATTCAATCCTTGTGCAAAAGCTACACAAAATTATAACATAGTTGAAGATCTGGCTCAAGCTCCTTTAGCTATGTCAACTCTCAAGGTTTTGCAAAATTATCCTTCTTAGAAAGTAGGGATTGCTTTCTGCAATTGGGGGCATCAATCCTTCATATTCTAGTCCTATAATTTTTCATCATGAGCATCATACGCCAAAACTTCCAGCACAATTAGATTTTATGATTCAAGTTATTTTTCATAGTAAGACCATCCATCACATAATTCTAGATGAAGGAGATTCAACCTGTATCATGTCACTTTCTTGTTGGAAGGACATTGGCTCTTCTCAACTCAACCAGTCAACTGCTACTCTCAAAGCTTTTAATGGAAGAGGCTTCAAGCCTTACCGAATTTTGAATTCATTATAGGTAGAATTAGATGGAAAAATGATGTCAGTGGAAGTTGATGTTATAGACAAACCATTGGATTATAACCTTTTATTGGGTCATACATGGATTTATTCTATGACCGTCGTTGTTTCCAATTATTTTAGAATTATCACTTTCCCTCACGAGGGGGGAATCATGGCCATTGACCAACTCACCTTTCTTTCTAATAATTCTCAAGTTACTAGAAGCACCCCTCTTGTGGGAAAATCCCCACCACCTTATCAACATGTTGGAGTGGGACTGCTTAAGGATTCTTCCCTAATGGGAACCTTTTCCCTTCCTTCTCTTCCTTTTCCACTTCCTTCTCCTGACAACACGAACCTAGTTTCCTTTATCAACATGATTTCTTCTTGTACTACTCCATCCGATCCTTGGATAGTGCCAGATGCTTCTAATATTGATACATTTGGTGACAGCATGCCACTCAGTCCTGTTGTGCTCAAATATGAAGTTATATATACTTCCTATTCGACACATTCTGATTCCTCCTCTTCAATAAATTGGGTTGATCATTCCCACGATTATGGTTCATCTTCTGATCCTTTCTTTGGTACATTTTATACTAATGAGAGCATTATGAAATCATGATGTCAGATGATGCTCCGTGGGATGATAATCACCATCATTCCTCCTTACCTGATACTTCTAAGGATAATCTTGTTGATATTTATTCACCCAATTTCATTGAGATATTTTTGAATTCCATATATATTCATGAAATAGTTTCTAAGAAGAATTTATCAAATATTGAAGAGAATGTTCCTCTTCATATTTTGATTAAACCCAGAGTTGTCGAGAATCTGCATATTGGTGTATATTTCTCTCATGACTAGATCAAGATCTATAAATCCCTTTTCTAGGAATTCAGAAATGTTTTCGCCTAGTGGTATGAAGAGATGTCAGGCATTGATCCAAATATTTTTGTACATGAAATAAAAACGTATCCAAATGCTAAGCCAATTTGGCAGTGTTTATGTCTAGTGCACCCTAAGAAATTTTCCACTATCAAGACCTAAGTTGAAAAACTTATGCGTGCTGGTTTCATCTACCCAATTCCTCTTACTGATTGGGTCTCCAACATTGTTCTTGTAATGAAGAAACAAGGCATGATTCGTGTGTGTGTTGATTATCAGTACATCAACTGTGCTTGTCATAAGGACAACTATCTTAACCCATTTATCGATCAGATTGTTGATGATTGTGCTGGAAGCCAAGTTTATTTGTTTATGGATGGTTTTTTTGACTACAACCAAATCAAAATTCTTCCATCGTACCAACATAAAACCACATTTATTTGTCCATGGGGAAATTTTCCTATCGAAATCTCCCTTTTAGTTTTAAAAATGTCGGGGAAACTTTTCAGAGGGATATGAGTTATGCCTTCCAAAACATTAACCACATTGTACAACCCTATTTGTATGACCTACCTGCTCACTCGAAACATCATGTGGATCATTCGATGCATCTCAGGGCTATATTTTTACATTGTCAACATTATAATATCAGCCTCAATCTACACAAATGTGTTTTTTGAGTTCAATACAGTTGACTTCTTGGATTCATTGTGTCAAAGAAAGGAATTCATATATATCCACTTAAAGTCCAAGTGATCCTCAATCTTCCTGCTCCCTCCTCTCTCATTCAGTTACAACACCTTCAAGGTAAAGCTAACTTTATACAAATATTTGTTCCTAAATATGCTTAATTGACCAAAGGATTTACTCAATTTTTTAAGAAAGGGGTTTCCTTCCATTCAAATGACATTGCCAAAAAAGGTGTTTGATGCTTTGAAATATGTTCTAGTTCGACATCATTGTTGTATCCCCCATATTATCAACATGATTACTTCTTGTACCTCACCATTGTAGTTACTACCATTGTCATGGTATTTGTCCAAGAGGATGACGTAGGGACAAACATCACATTTATTATTTGAGTCAAAACTTAAATGAAATAGAGATCAAATATACTCATGTTGAAAAGTTAGCATTGGTAGCCGTCCAAGCTATCCAAAGGTTTCGCCACAACATCTTGCTTCATAAGACTATGGTTTTCTTTGATTGCAATCCAATGACATATATATCATCATGACAATTGTTAGGGGGAAAGTACTCCAAATGGATAGTTATTCTCCATGAGTTCAATTTGGAGTTCATAAATTGCAAATTCAAGAAATCCTTAGTCTTTTTTGAATTGATCTGGAACCTTCTCTCACCATAAACTGACTCCATATATGACGATTCTATTCCTAACAAATCATTGGTTCTGATTGATTAATCTGATCCATGGTATGGGTATATTATCATCTATCTCCATACCCATACTTTTTGGCCCTATACCTCTCTCTCTAATCTGAGACGTATTTGATACCAGGCTAAAAAATACATTATAATTGGAGACACCCTTTATCATCGTGGCATCGATACCATATTCAGACAATGCCTCACCCATGAGGAGGCCAAAAAAGCTTTAAACAAATTCCATGCTAGAGCATGTGGTAGACATATGTCCAGTTATGCCACTGCACAGAAAATTGTGCGTGCTAGTTACTTTTGGCTTATTATGTTTCGCAATTGCATCCTCGCAGTCCAAAAGTGTCACGCGTTTCATATTTATTTTTGTAAAACCTGTGCTCCTCCTACTCCTTTACATCTTGTTATCGTCGTTGAACCCTTTGAAAAATGGGGCATTGACTTTATGACATGTGACCCTCACTCAGTTGATGGGCATGGCTACATCATTGTGGCAGTAGATTATTTTACCAAGTGGGACGAAGTGATGCCTACATATAATAACAATGGTGAAAGAACTGCCTTCTTCTTTTTAGTCATGTTATTGCTAGGTTTTATGTACCACAATCCATTATCATAGACCATGGGAGACATTTCCAAAATCACATGATGTCTGAGCTTACTACTAAGTTAGGCCTTCAACATGATATCTCAACTCCCTATCACCCACAGGAAAATGGGCAAGTAGAAGGGATTAACAAAGTTTTGGAAATTATGCTACAACGTATGATAAGGATCCACAAATTGGATTGGAACTTCATCCTTTATACAATCTTGTGCACATATCAAACCTCTATCCAGATGCCATTGGATTCATGCCTTTTCAATTGGTGTGTGGTCTAGAGCCAATCCTTCCCATCGAATATGAGATTCCATCATTGAATCTTGTCATCGATCTTCTCCCAACCACTTTCATAGAAGAAGAGTGTCTCTTCCATCTAACACATTTATATGAAACTCGACCCGATGCCGCTATGGATAATGATTCCCATAAAATATGTATCAAAGCACAATCTGACAAAAGTGTTAAACTGCGTTCCTTATCGGAAGGTGATCTAGTTCTTTTGTATGACCATGAAGCTGATAAGTTAGGATTTGGGAAGTTCGAGTCGATTTGGTTAAGCATGTACATAGTTAAACAAGTTCTAGAAAAAGGGGCTTACAAACTTATTTATTTTGATGGAATTCCCTTGGCACAACCCAAAAATGGGTTGTACCTCAAAAAAAAATATGCTTAAATCATTTTTGCATAGTCATTGTGTACATATTTTCTATAGGTGTGTTTTGTGTGTTTGCAGTGTGTTCGAAGTTTCCTATCGTCTTTGTTAATCTTGTTTTACATTTGATTTGTAGATGTTAACATCCCTTCAGCCATATGTTGGTTATGCTGATGGTGCTAGCTGTAGTAGTCAAAACATTTCCTCCACAACATGGGCTATCTATGATCTGAGTGGTGAGTTAGTGAGTTTACAAGGGATTTGTATCGATCGCTCTACCAATAACATCACTAAGTATAGTGCATCGATCGAGCTATTGTATTATGTTATTTCTAATGGCATCCATCATATAGTAGTCATACTTGACTCACAACTTGTATTACTACATTTAACTAATGTATATTCAATGAGAATTTCAACTATGCTTCATATGTTTTTAAGGGTTCGCCTTTTGGAAAGATATTTTTGTTATATCCAATATCAACACATTCCTATAAGTATAAACACGTTAACTGATGCATTTACAAATCATGTTTTAGACATACATTTGTGATATGTGTAAATAAAAATACAATCCACATCATACATTGATTTAACAAAATAATAGAGAAAATAAGAAACGTCAATAGGTAGATAATTGTATATAAAGTTTGGTTTTACAAAACACTTGTGTCTGAGACACATATCGCCACACTGGACTATCATATCAAAAATACATGTAGTCAAAATATGGCTCTATGGCCTTGTTATAGACATATTTGGGCACATCAACCCCAAACTTATATGTCGATAAATTAGGGCTCATCAACCCCTAAAAGAGTTGTTTCATACCTTAAAGAAACATAGTCATCTGAATACATCATTCCCCAAAAGTTCCAACTAAGAAACCATCCAGAAATGGCTTAAATTAAACCATACTGACTGCTCCACTGGCAAAGTGTGATGCATACCGAGTGGTACACTGCCAGGGTGTGATGGATACTAATTAGGCCTTCTATAGGGTGCGATGGGTGAGGATGGACAAATGGCCGAGACAGTTTGCTAGGTGGTTGCTCATGGAATCTTCTAGAAACTTCCCCTATGCCACTTGCCTCTCTAAATTTGCCCAAGGATGAATAAGGGATGTAAGAAATCTCCAAATGGAACCAATTGTAACAAGTGGAATGACACTAATCAAACCCCATGGATGACTCACACCCTTGCACACATCTATAAATGGATCTCCAATTCAAGAGATCCAGAGGCTAGAATATTGTGAATTTCAAGAAAGTGCTGATAGTTTGTAATTGAGGAAAGAGCATTGTATTGTTGGAGTGATCCTGCTATTTCATGAGGTGAAGAAGGATTGAAGTTGGGAGGATGTTGATGGATCAGACAATTGGGTTGTAATTCTCCCTTCTATTAATAAAGTTCTTCAAGTTTTCTTCCATATGATTGTGCAATTGTGAATGTTATCATTTGTGAATGCTATCATTTGTTCATTATATATATGATTCTATAATGCTTATGTTGTAATATATCACGATGCTTTGATGGTTCTTTGTTGCTATACTTGTGCAGGTACTCTCCAAGCGTGTTAAGTTCGGGGAAGAGTTGCAGGCTCTGTCAAAGGGGAGAGAGGTCAAGCAAGGGATTAAGCGGAAGTTCTAAGTTGGTTCCATTATCTTTCTCTTATCTGTTACACATAGAAGAAATCGTTGAGTTGCTTTAAACTGCTGTTTCTAGGGTAGCTGCCAAAACCTAGAGGCCTAGCATTCTTTAGGAATACTAGTTTTTCCCAGAAACAAATTGGCAACTCCACTGGGGAGAACAGATGTTTGTTTGTTGTTATTGTTTGTTTTATAAACTATAAACAGATTTTGAAGTCAGCCAGGTAGCCTTCAAAGTGCTCTTGCTCTGCAATTCCATAGTAGATGAATGTTGCTTCAGTCAATCTCTGGTTTAGTTTATGAATTAAACATTTGACTTACTAGCACATCTAGATGCCCTTTTGGTAGCTCAATAACCTCTGAAGACATTCCTCTATACTTTGCTCTTTACTGTTCATCAAAACTCAGCTTAACTCATTGAAAACAGCTGCACATCTGAGCCAAAACCCATTTCAGTTGTGCTCCCTGGACCATCGCACTGTCTTCCACTGTAACTTAGTATGCATCGCACCTCCCAAGTGTAGTAAGTGTGATGCATCTCTGTTTCTGTGAAGCCCAGGTGTGATCACTGACTGAACTCTTTTTCCATTCTAGAAATTGAGGGTTTTTTGACCTTGTTTTCAGTTTTGTTTAATTGTTTTGCTGCACATGAACAATGTCTCCTTACTAAAGCCTACATGCATCACATAGACCAGCCTCAATTACATTAGAATTAGTGAATGTTTTTTTGTGTGTTTGTTCATCATTCACAATCCATTGTCGAAAAATTGTTTAAATCGATTTATCGCTTTGATACAAAAGTGTCATAATTGTCGTTTTGTGTCGAAAAGAGAAGTGTCATGAATTCTTCCTTCCCTTGATAATTGATTGAACTTTTCTTCATGTATTTGGTTTGATTTGTCTGTATTCAAAGTTTCGAAAGCATTTTTTATTCAAAATTGAAAAGTGTCGTTAAGTATTCCTTTCTCTTTTGAAGAAGAAATTGTCAAAAATGTCATTTTGAATGAAATATTTCAAATCTTTGATGCATTTAGTTTTCCTTTTTGGCATTTTTCACATTAAGGAGAAAGAAACAAATACATGCATTTGCATTTAGCAGTGATAGATTTGTGTGCGAAAATATGATTTAGGAAATTTCACTAGGGTGTGCTCTTTACTCCTTGCTCTTTGCACTGTTATTTTCTTTCATTAGTAGCTAGGATTTTCATTGCTCAAAATAAACAAAAATTGTTTATCCTTGTACATTGCATTTTAGGAATTTCAAATCATCATCATGCAGTGAACCGTTGAAAGGCAAACTCTAAACAAGATCAAATTTAAAATAAATTTCACTGAACCTAACAATGCTTTGGAACTTAACGCAACATATCTAGAGGTCTAGGCTAGAGACATGTTCCGGCGTCGTTAAAACTAGTGGCTGTCATTTTCATTGAAGGTTGGGTGATTCCTCCTCCTTGATACAACAAGTGCTAGCACGGACTTGTGCTCCCTGTACTATCGGGTATATATTGGGAGACCACAATAGGCTCAAATCCTTTATCCATAGGAAGCTGAGTCTACCACATTATTGATCACAATGCACTGAACACAACATTCGGAAAGATCGACTACTATACATAAGTCCTTGTTAATTTATTTTTAATTTATCACCAAGGTGTATATTGCAGTTTTGTGATTGGTTTGGTAATTCCTCTGTCTAGATTTTCCAGAGTATTCACTTTCGTTCCTTTTCGACTCTTTAAAAGAAAAGGTCCATCTGAGCACTTGTCCTTTTAGGCTCATTAAAAATCAAAGGAGACTAGAGTCATCTTTAGCTTTTTCTCGACTCTTAAAAACTGAAAAAGCAAAGTTGTGTCAAAGCGTCATTAAAATTAATTGAATTCGGAATAACATCCATTTTCCTTAGTTGATCTTAGGTTGAGATATATGGAGACAAATCCGAAGTCCACTGATCAAGGAATCCCTTTTGATGGGAATCCTAGTCCTTTTCCTTCTTTCGGAAATATTGGTGCTCCTTATATGGCTACATTATCCCTTCTGGGACTTACCATTGGCCTACCAATATGGCTGTTTTCAACCTCCTTGGTTCAAAATGTCGAGACATCTCTGAAATCGAGTACACCTCCAACTGGAAAAAATCAACCTCTAGTTGACCCTTTGCCTTCTTCCTCGTTTGTTTCTTCCTCCCCTTATTCCTCTTCGCTTGGTGAAAGTATTGGTACTAAAAACCAGGTGGCTAAGGAGAAGAAGAAAGGGAAGAAGAAGAAGAAGAATCCAATTCAACAAGGGGGAAACCAAGCAACCATTGCTCTGAATGCAACATCTAATGAAAATCCATCCATTAAGCCTCACAAAGTCAAATATCCATGCATAATTTGTGCGGGAGACCATTTTCATCGAAATTGTCCTTATTTTCCTTGGATCTTGAAAGAATGGTCCTCTCGTTCACACCATCCTATGTCATAAACCTCTGTAGATCATGTTGGTAACACACCATCAACTAGTGATACTAAAGTTCATAGACAGAAGGGAAAGGTGAGGATTCCATGTAGGTTATGTGAAGGTAATCATTCATTTCACCTTTGTTCCTTTTTGGATGAAGCCAAAAGAGTGTTGGATAACTGTCCTGCTTCACCGCAACGACTTCCATCTAGTTACAGGAAACTCTCCCTAAATCCTTCACTAGTTGATAAACCAACTTACCAAAATCAACCGTCAGTCGAAACCACTCTCTCTGAAAGTGAATCCTATGAGTCTATACCTGATCCAAATCAACAGGTTGAGGTAACGATTGACCCGATTTCACCTTCAGCTAAACGTACCTTTCCCGAAGAGAGTGAAAATCATACCACTCAAGTTCTTGTTGTTTCCTTAGATTCAAATGAGCTTGGGGGCAGTCCAGCTATTCGATCAAGAGAGGTGGAAAATCCTCCAGTTCTCGTAACTCAAGGGGTTAATTCTCTCATTTCTATGGTGCCCCCTCCAAGTAGTCTAGTCACTTCCTTTGATTGGAATCGACTAGCAGGATCCCACTTTCCTTCTTATGTGATTTTCCAAATCATAGTACAAGTTTGTAAAATGATTATATCTAGCACTATTATAGATGAAGGTGCATCAGTGAGTATCCTTTCCTCAACTGCTTGGCAAGCGCTCATTTTTCCACCGCTTGTGCTTTTTACACAGAATATATTGGGCTTTAAAAATGCAACCAGTCGACCGTTAGGGATCCTTCCTCAGTTACCTATCACTTTGGGAGGAAAAACCATTTATTTGAATGTGATGGTAGTCCCAGTACCTTTAGATTACAATTTACTTCTTGGGCGTGGCTATGTTTATCACATGGGAGCTATTGTTTCAACACTCTTTCGAGTGATTTATTTCCCACATGAAGGCAAGATTGTCACCGTTGACCAGTTTTCATTTCCTGATCCAAATATGGCTCCTAGTCAACCATCTTCCCTAAAAGGTCCTTTTGTACCAATGGTATCATCTCTGCCACGGGTTAATTATGTGGCAACCTATTCCATACCTACATCGACTAACGATCGATTCAATGATGTTGTACATTATGTACTGGGGGAATTGGAACCAGATCTCTCCTTCATGACCACTTATGAGTTTTGAACAACAAGTCCGAGGATAGTTCCTTGTCTTGTGTCAACCTCGTTAAAAAATGAAACCAAAGGTTTCGAGGATAGTTCGTGGTCTTGTGTCAACCTTGTTAAAAAATGAAACCAAGGGTCTCCGAGGATAGTTTGTTGTCTTGTGTCAACCTCATTAAAAAATGAAACAAGGAATCTGAGCAAATTTCCTTGTCTTGTATCAAGCTCATTAAAAAATGAAACAAGGACCCCTGGAGAAAAGTTCCAAGTCGAGTCTCTGATTAGATCTCATAAAATCCCAGTCGAGTCTTTCACTTGATCTCATAAAAGAACCTTCATCCCACCCACCTGATAGCCATGAATAGTCTACTTAGGTGAATGTAATGAAGTTTGGGGGGCATGAAACTAGTAGTAAAGATAATTTTCCCTGTAGGTTATGTGATTGGTCTATCACACCATTCAACTTTGTCTATCTAAATGAAGCCAAAGAGGTGTTGGATAACTATCCTGCTTCACCGAGCGATTTTCATATGGTTACAGAAGACTCTCCTTTCCGTCCTGCTTCACCGCAACAACCTCCATCTGATTACCGGAGACTCTCCTTTTCACCATGCTAGGGGAATGTAAACCAATTCAAGCATAGTTTTTTGTTCCAAGCTTGTGTAAAAATGAAACTGAATCCAAGCACAATTTTTTTTCGTTTCAAGCTTGTGTAAAAATGAAACTAAATTCAAGCATAGTTTTTTCATTTCGAGCTTGTGTAAAACTGAAATTGAATCCAAGCATAGTTTTTCATTTCAAGCTTGTGTAAAAATCAAACCGAATCCAAGCATAGTTTTTTCATTTCGAGCTTGTGTAAAAATGAAATTGAATTCAAGCATAGTTTCTTCATTTCAAGCTTGTGTAAAAATGAAACTGAAACCAAGCATAGTTCCCCATGGTTCAATCTTGTTAAAAAATGAATCCATTTACAAGTAATTAACCTTTGTGATTGCCATTCTATTAGCCTCTTGAACCTTGGTTGTGTACATCCCATCACCACCATCCCTTTGGCCAATCATACACTTCCACTTGGTTGTTTTACCCCTTTTGAGGAACAGCTGCAGTGAGTGGTCTTATTAGCCAGCCTCTTCATAGAAATCAACATGTTTTGAGAAGTTCCAAAATCATCGAAACCAGTTGCTACCCTAGACACCACTCATTCCTCAAAATCGAGTCCTATTTAAACCCTTTTCAAACTCGTTAAATATGAAAAGATTGTCAAGCGCTTGGCCTTTCCAGCTCGTTAAAGTGATTGGAAATGTCACCCCTCCTGTATTATTTTATCCTTTTTCGGACCTAAGGGATTAATTTACGAAAAAAAACTTATGGAGTTTTCTTTTCCTCCCTTTTCAAAATCTCTAAACATGAAAAGGACCGAGTTATCCTTATTGTTAAACTCGTTAAAACAATAGTGACAAACTTTTCCATCTAGACAAGACTGAGTTTCACTGTTGCTAGACTCGTTCAAACATTAATAGTGACAGGTTTTCCGAAGGGCGAATTATAGAACAAGCATATGTTATCCTCCTCAAGCTTGACAAAAATAAAGAGGTACTGCTCAACAATGACTGGGGAAAAAGGGTAAGAAAACTTGAAGAACTTATGGTAGTAGGTCATTCTTGAACATGACACTTTCACTTCATCACCATTATTGAGTTGGGTTGGGTTATTCTGTTCACCGGTCATCTCACCATTGGTCTTTCATACCATCCATCTTTTGGGGTTAACGCTAATAATTCATCTCAGTGTCGCTGACATGTTCAAGAGAAGTCATTCAGTTGAGAAACCACCATCCAGGTAATGTCCCATCCACTGCAATGCCTCTAACCTTCATTTTTCATGACCTCCATTTCTGAACCTTTTGTCGTCAATTCTTTTTTCACCTCCAGAAAATCATTTGCTTCGTTTTGTGTCGTAGATGTGGGATACATCAAGGCCCTCCTATGACGAGTTGCTTCTTGTCGACATCAGCTCATTATCCAAGAAGTTGACTTAGAAACAACCCTTTCAGTGCTTTGGAGCTTGCATACATCAATGGCAAGTTTCTCACTTCCAGCAACAGGTTGACATCAATGGCCTTCGACCGAAAGATTTTGTGTGGTGTTCGGCATTGGATCATGTATTCACACCATGTGAATTTTACTATAGTACCTTGAGGGTCATTATAATTATTGGTGATTCCTCTCGCGTCTGCTAATAGCTCACATCATTGGTTGGTAATCAGGCGATGTCTTTCCATGTTCAACTTCAGAACATCTCTTCACATGGATTGACTTGTACATCGAGTGAAGATTGGACGAGTTTGAAGACCCCAAATCTAGTTTCATCCATCCAAGCTGCGAGATATTAAGGAATATAAAAACATCAAATGTACAAAGGCTCTACACAGATGGTCATCCTAACCATGGATTATGACTCTATATCTAGAGATTCACCAGTCTGTATCTGCAGATGGCTATCTGATCTATGTACATGAAATGAATTTATAAAGTTGAGAATGGGAATACCTCCCTCACCTAGATCATGAAAATTTTATTATGATGATGTATTGTATTGTAACTTATGCAGTTCACCTTACAGTTCGAAACTTCGGATCCTCATGATAAAGCATTTCACATGACATCAATATTTACGACTTCATGCTTTAGGGGGAAAATGTTATAGACATATTTGGGCACATCAACCCCAAACTTATATGTCAATAAACTAGGGCTCATCAACCCCTAAAAGAGTTGTTTCATACCCTAAAGAAACATAGTCATATGAATACACCATTCCCCAAAAGTTCCAACTGAGAAACCATCCAGAAATGGCCTAAATTAAACCATACTGACTGTTCCATTGGCAAAGTGCGATGCATACTAAGTGGTACACTGCCAGGGTGCGATGCATATTGATTAGGCCTTCTATAGGGTGTGATGGACAAGGATGGACAAATGGCCGAGACAGTTTGCTAGGTGGTTGCTTATGGAATCTTCTAGAAACTTCCCCTGTGCTACTTGCCTCTCTAAATTCACCCAAGGATGAATAAGGGATCTAAGAAATCTCCAAATGGAACCAATTGTAACAAGTGGAATGACACTAATCAAACCCCATGGATGACTCACACCCTTGCACACATCTATAAATGTATCTCCAATTCAAGAGATCCGGAGGCTAGAATATTGTGAATTGCAAGGAAGTGTTGATAGTTTGTAATTGAGGAAAGAGCATTGTATTGTTGGAGTGATCTTGCTATTTCATGAGGTGAAGAAGGATTGAAGTTGGGAGGATGATGCTAGATCAGACAACTGGGTTGTAATTCTCCCTTCTATTAATAAAGTTCTTCAAGTTTTCTTCCATATGATTGTGCAATTGTGTTACCGGGAATAGTGTCCACTCAAAGCTGCTATTCCCACTAAGACTGGTAGCTATTTTAGAAACAAACAAGTTAAAACTATCATTTTCCTTTATGAAAAATAGACAAGAAGGGAACAAAGGACACCAACCTTTGTCTTGTGCTTGGTTCCTTGCTCAGTTCCTCTCCTTCTCGATAGATCTTTGCCACTCCTTCTTTGTCTACGCAGCTTCAGAGAGCACCTGTGGAATCAAAGCAGCATAATACTATTGAAGAACAGAGATCTATATTCATAAATAACATAGGACCAGATATGTATTAACCACACAAATGCATATACAATCAAACATACAAGAA
>APFE031102067.1:0-10530 GCA_000404065.3 Pinus taeda
TATTATTATTATTGATATATTATAATTTTGGCTTTTTATTTTATTTTTTTTAATCAATTTTTTATTATTTTATTTTTCACTTCTTATTTTTTCCCCTAAGATGGATAATATTAATTTATCATTCTAAAATGAAAAATAATATACATATTACAATAACATTAAAAAATAAATAATATTAGCCTTCCAAATACATAAAATATTATGCAAACCATAAGACTCAAGGTTCAAATCCCTTATAAAAGAAGAAACAATATCATGACATTTATAATATCATTTATTTGTAATAATACATATCAATTTATTATTTAATATTAAAATCAATACAATAAATAAATTCAATTAATTTTATTTTAGAATTCATTCATTTTAATGGATTTATAATTTTATTTTCATAATACTAGCATTTAATAATATGTGGAAAAAATATTAATTCTAAAATTTTGCTAATGATAATTATTGTTTTAAAAATAATAAAGAAAATAAATATTTCTCCATTTTCATAACATATTAATTAACTTATAAAATAAATGTAATTTTCAACATCATAATATTTTTATTCAATGTTCATCACATGCATAAGCTAATATTAATTCTAAAATTCATAATAAGCATAATAAATGTGATGCATGTGAACATATCACTTTGTGAGTCAATATGTGTAATGTCTTTGGGTATTTGTATGTTTGTGTGCACCTTTTTGTTTGTTGTGTGAATGTATGCATGTGAGTGATTGTGCCTCATTGGCAATGGATTGTGTGGGTGCTCGTCAGTGGTTAGTCCCATGCCAATGATGGACCGTTTTTGGGGTCATATAAGCTCTCACCTTCACGTGGTTGACCCTGTTATTAGAGATTTTACATCTCCAAACCAAGAGGAGCTTTCTATTTATTTTTTTTTAATTAATTTAAAACATAACATTAAAATGATTTTTAAATAATTTTTATTATTATTTAAAAAACGTTTAAATATATGAGCTTACTATAAAATATATTAAAAAATACAAATATTAGTAATATGTTACTATATTTATCATTCACAGTTAATTATTAAATCATAATAACAATCAATTAAATTAAATTATAATATTTGTTGTTGTAATAAATATATATTTGTTTTGAGAAGTGCTCTCTAACTTAGTATGGTAAATATGTTATAATAAAAATTAAATAAAAAGATTAATGTAATGTAAACATTTTATAGTCAAAATCAAAATCAAATGAAAATAAAAATAACACAATAAAAAACCTATAATAATAAAAACAAAAATTACTAATGGTCTTGAAAAACCATGGTATTCATGAGGAACATAGCATATTTAAAGGGTGAAATTAGACTAGGCTAGATCCATTTTAACTCATGAACTATGAAGAGTGGAAAGATATCAAATCTCTTTTCACTCTAAAAGAAGTTTTCATCTCAAAAAATTAAATCCTTCTGAATACTTAAACATAATTGGTTATATTAATTTAATATGTTTTTCATTTTATCATACATTTTACAATTATAAATAATTAAGATAAAAAATTAATAATATAATTATTATTTATAAAAACTTTTAATATAATAACATATGAAAATACAATATTTATTTAATTGATTTCAAATATATTCCAATATTTAAATTATTTTTTTTGTATCATTAAAGTAATATTAAAGAAACCCATTTTGTAAACTATTTTAATAGAATTTATATCGAACCATTTTAAAAACTATTTAATAATTAAATAATAATAATTCTATATTATTTTATTTAGATATTAAAATCCATTAAATCATAATAATCTCACTTTTTAGACTTCATAAATATTATTTTCAGTTTTCATTTTAACTAAAACCATTATTTTAAATTTTGAATAAATTATAAAAATTTTCCCCTCCACATGACGGTAAACTGATCCATACTTAAAATAATTATCATTCTTTTTATGCGGAAAAATTTACCCAAAAGCCCACACGTTAATTTAATATTCATCTGACTTAATTTAATATCACATGTATGATGAATCAAAGTTTGGAAAATTTAAAAAATTTTAAATATATTTAATATTCATCTAACTTAATTTAATATCACATGTATGATGAATAAAAATTTGGAAAATTAAAATAAATTAAAATTTAAAATTTAGAGTTTTTGTAATTAAAAGATTGATTATATTATTTATTATATATGGTTTTGAGAATGTTTTATTTTATAATAAATTTAATAAAAATATTAAAACAACATTGTATGGAGAAAGTTTTTATTTTATTATTTAAAAATATTAATGTTCATTTATTTTATATTAAAATTTATCATTTTTTTAATTATAAGTATTTATGAATAGAATCTAACTGTAAGGGTGTCAATAAAATTGAGTTCATGACTTCTCGACAATAAAGATGCTTTAACTACAAAGACTCAACCAATTGAGCTAACTCTCAAAGATATATATAAGTATAATGTTGTCTCTGTCATATGAGGAACATACATATTTTGTTGATGTTGTAAACATCCATCATGTCACTTGTCAGAATTGAACCTAGGTGGAGAGGATTCCGTTCCTACCTCCCAACCACCTAGGATACAAATAAACTGTCAACCGATGCACTGACTCTGAAGCAAGCAAAACCTGATCTCACAAGATCCCTCCTCCCCATAATAAACAAGAAGCTAAAAAACGAGACTCGACAACTTTGGAAGCTGAAAGTCCCCAAAATAAAAGGACACCTCACCACTAGAAAAATGTCCTCTCCACCTAGGTTCAATTCCGACAAGTGACATGATGGATGTTTACAACATCAACAAAATATGTATGTTCCTCATATGAAAGATACAACATTGTACTTATATATATATCTTTGAGAGTTAGCTCAATTGGTTGAGTCTTTGTAGTTAAAACATCTTTATTGTTGAGAAGTCGTGAACTCAATTTTAGTAACACCCTTAGAGTTAAATTCTATTCATAAATACTTATAATAAAAAAATAATAAATTTTAATATAAAATAAATGAACATAATATTTAAATAATAAAATAACTTCTCCATACAAAATTGTTTTAATATTTTTTTTAAATTTATTATAAAATAACATTCTCAACCACCTATGTAATATATAAAATATATATAAATAATTTAATAAAAACTCTAAATTTTAAAATATATTTTTAAAAAAATTTAAATTTTCCAAACTTTGATTCATCATACATGTGATATTAAATTAAGTTAGATGAATATTAAATATATTTAAAAAAATTTAAATTTTCCAAACTTTGATTCATCATACATGTGATATTAAATTAAGTCAGAAGAATATTAAATTAACGTGTGGGCTTTTGGGTAAATTTTTCCGCATAAAAAAAATGATAATTATTTGAAGTATGAATCAGTTTAGCCAACACGTGAAGCCAACCCTCACTCGAGAGAAAATTTTATAATTTATTCAAAATTTAAAATAATGGTTTTAGTTAAAATGAAAAAGTTAAAATGAAAACTAAAAACAATAGTAAGATTATTATGATTTAATGGATTTTAATATCTAAATAAAATAATATAATTATTATTATTATAAAATTTTATTTAAATAGTTTTAAAATGGTTTTTTTTTAATATTTAATGATATAATTTTAAATATTAGTTTAATTATATTTAAAATTTCAATTTAAATAAATTTTTTTTTATTGTATATATAGTGTTTTATAAATATAATAATGATATTATTAGTTTGTTTTATTTAATTTATTTTATAATTGTAAAATGTATGATAAAATGAAAAACATATTAAATTAATATAACCAATTATGTTTAAGTATTCAGAAGGATTTGATTTTTTGTGATGAAAACTTCTTTTAGAGTGAAAAGAGATTTGATCTCTTTCCACTCTTCATAGTTCATGAGTTAAAATGGATCTAGCCTAGTCTAATTTCACCCTTTAAATATGCTATGTTCCTCATGAATACCATGGTTTTTCAAGACCATTAGTAATTTTTGTTTTTATTATTATAGGTTTTTTATTGTGTTATTTTTATTTTCATTTGATTTTGATTTTGACTATAAAATGTTTACATTACATTAATCTTTTTATTTAATTTTTATTATAACATATTTACCATACTAAGTTAGAGAGCACTTCTCAAAACAAATATATATTTATTACAACAACAAATATTATAATTTAATTTAATTGATTGTTATTATGATTTAATAATTAACTGTGAATGATAAATATAGTAACATATTACTAATATTTGTATTTTTTAATATATTTTATAGTAAGCTCATATATTTAAACGTTTTTTAAATAATAATAAAAATTATTTAAAAATCATTTTAATGTTATGTTTTAAATTAATTAAAAAAATAAATAGAAAGCTCCTCTTGGTTTGGAGATGTAAAATCTCTACTGACAGGGTCAACCACGTGAAGGTGAGAGCTTATATGACCCCAAAAACGGTCCATCATTGGCATGGGACTAACCACTGACGAGCACCCAAACAATCCATGAGCACCCAAACAATCCATTGCCAATGAGGCACAATCACTCACATGCATACATGCACACAACAAACAAAAGGGTGCACACAAATATACACATACCCAAAGACATTACACATATTGACTCACAAAGTGACATGTTCACATGCATCACATTTATTATGCTTATTATGAATTTTAGAATTAATATTAGCTTATGCATGTGATGAACATTGAATATAAGATATTATGATGTTGAAAATTACATTTATCTTATAAGTTAATTCATATGTCATGAAAATGGAGAAATATTTATTTTCTTTATTATTTTTAAAACAATAATTATGATTAGCAAAATTTTAGAAGTAATATTTTTTCCACATATTATTAAATGCTAGTATTATGAAAAATAAAATTATAAATCCATTAAAATGAATGAATTCTTAAATAAAATTAATTGAATTTATTTATTGTCTTGATTTTAATCTTAAATAATAAATTGATATGTATTATTACAAATGGATGATATTATAAATGCCATGTTATTGTTTCTTCTTTTATAAGGGATTTGAACTTTGAGTCTCATGGTTTGCATAATATTTTATGTATTTGGAAGGCTAATATTATTTATTTTTTAACGTTATTGTACTATGTATATTATTTTTCATTTTAGAATGATAAATTAATATTATCCATCTTAGCAAAAAAAATAAGAAGTGAAAAATAAAATAATTTGTTTAAAAAAAATTATAAATAGCCAAAAATTATAAATATATCAATATATTATAGTATTTTTCACAATATTTAACTAATGGTATTACAGCTAAATATTCTAAATTTATTTTTAGAAATAGATAGTATATTTATAATCAATATAAATAAATAAATTATAATATATATATATATATATAATAATATATATATAAATTATATATATATATATATATTAAATATATATATATATTCACACAAACTACACTCATATATCTACGAGTAAATAATATATATACAAATATAACAAGGAAATATTCATACAAATATAGAGAATACATTCATACCCATACAAAGAATACAATTATGCAAGACACATACAAGTGTAGCAAATAATAGACTCGTACACACAAAGAATAGATTCATACACATACAAAGAATAGAATTAAGCGAGACACATACAAAGAATACAATTATGCAAGACACATACAAGTATATCAAACAATAGATTCATACACGTACAAAGAATACAATTAAGCAAGACACATACAAATGTAGCAAAGAATAGATTCATAGACACATAAAGGACATATTCATACACATACAAAGAATACAAGTAATCTAAGGCACACACAAATGCAACAAAGAATAGATTCATTTACACATAAAGAATACAAGTAAACAAGGCACACACAAATATAGAAAAGAATAGATTCATGTACACATAAATAATATATTCATACACATACAAAGAATACAATTATGAAAGACACATACAAGTATAGCAAAGAATAGATTCATACACTCAAAGAATATATTCATACACATACAAAGAATACACCTAAGCAAGACACATACAAATGTAACAAAGAATAGATTCATACACACATAAAGGACATATTCATACACATACAAAGAATACAAGTAATCTAAGGCACACACAAATGCAACAAAGAATAGATTCATTTACACATAAAGAATACAAGTAAACAAGGCACACACAAATATAGAAAAGAATAGATTCATGTACACATAAATAATATATTCATACACGTACAAAGAATACAATTATGCAAGACACATACAAGTATAGCAAAGAATAGATTCATACACTCAAAGAATAGATCCATACACATACAAAGAATACACCTAAGCAAGACACATACAAATGTAACAAAGAATAGATTCATACACACATAAAGGACATATTCATACACATACAAAGAATACAAGTAATATAAGGCACACACATAAGCAACAAAGAATAGATTCATGTACACATAAAGAATACAAGTAAACAAGGCACACACAAATATAGCAAAGAATAGATTCATGTACACATAAATAATATATTCATACACATACAAATAATACAATTATGCAAGACACATACAAGTATAGAAAAGAATATATTCATACACTCAAAGAATAGATACATAGACATACAAAGAATACAATTAAGCAAGACACATACAAATGTAGCAAAGAATGGATTCATATACACATAAAGGACATATTCATACACATACAAAGGATACAAGTAAACAATGCACACATAAATACAACAAAGAATAGATCCATATACATACAAATAATAGATGTAAATAATATACACACAATTATAGCAAAGAATATAGTTATACATATACAAGTAAACAATATCCATACACTAGAATACTCAAAAAGTATACATAGAATATATTGTACACACAGAATCCAAAGCATACATTGCCACCCAAATACATTCATATATATAAAAATAAGCATTCAAGAATATATTTATTGTATATAAAAAATAAAACCAATACAAAAACATTTAGATATCGTAAATTTATACAAATAAATAATAAAAAAATATTTAAATATTTACAAACAAAAACACTCTAAATAATATATGGGTATTTAATATAAATTTAGAAAAATATCATAAAAATACTAATTATTTGGTTTTCGTATAACATATTAAATAAAAAAATATAATTATTAAATTTATAAATAAAAAAAAAAAAAAAAAAAAAAAATATATAATATATATATATATATATAATATATATATATATATTATATATATATATATATTAAAATTAGGTATAATTGTTATATAATTTTATGTGAATAAGAGCGATTTTGCATTTTGTGTGTATGTGGGGAAGATATTTAAAACATTGAAAAAATGTTAAATGATTTATGTGAATAAAGATGATTTTGCCATTTGTTTGTGTATGTGGGGAAGATGCTTAAAACATTGAAAAATTGTTAAATGATTGACGTGAATAAAGCTAATTTGTCATTTGTGTGTGTATGTGCGGAAGATGTTTTTAACATTGAAAAAATGTTAAATGATTTATGTGACTAAAGTTGATTTTGCCATTTGTGTGTATGTTGGGAAGATGTTTAAAACTTATTTATACATTATTATTATAATAAAAGGATATATTTGTTTGTGCATATTGGAGTTGCTATAAACTAAAGATCATGAAAAACATGAGCATAAGGAACACAACTCAAAGGAGGGTTACCATTTAACCCTCCTAAGAGCCTTTTGGAGGGGTTGAATCCCCCTCCACAAAAAGAAAAGCCTACTCCTTTTATTAATGATAGTTTGTGTTCATGTACATTTTTTGATGGGCCCATCTAAAAAAAAATATCTAATTACATCATTACAAAACATAAAAATAGATAATGTCTTCCAGACAGGAGCAGCTTTGGTATTGATAAATTTTCTGCAATATACAACATTGAAATAATGTTGTTAATATATAAACCTTTCATAACAACTTGCAACATGATTAAATGTATCATTCCTAAAAAATCTATAACAGATATATTTATATATAATCATAAACCTATAATGCATGACAAATATTCAATCATAATAAAAAAATACATATTTATTTTCGAAATTCTAAATAATGTTGTTAATATACAAACCTTTCATAACAACTTGCAACATAATTAAATGTATCATTCCTAAAAATCTATAACATATATATTTATATATAATCATAAACCTATAATGCATGACAAATATTCAATCATAATAACAAAAATACATATTTATTTTCGAAATTCTAACTAGATAACACAGATTGTTGATAAATATATTTCTTTTCCCTTCGTAAAAGTAAATGTTAGATTGCAAAATTTAATAAAAAAAATAGATAATACATATTCTTGATAACTATATTTCTTTTCTCTTAGTAAAAATAAATGTTACATTTCACACTTAAAAATAAAATCAACGTTGAAAGAGAAAAGAGGTTACTGATATAATTAATGAAACTACTTAATTAATAACAAATAGGAGGAAAAAGAAAGATCAAATAAAATTACTTAATTAATAACAAATCAAAAGAAAAAGGAAGATCAAACAGGTTGCTGATATGATTAATAAAACTATGTATAACAGATCAGAGGAAAGAGGAATTTTTTATTAAACTACTTAATTAATAAGGGAGGGGAAAACTAAGAAATTGCCACCTGAAACTGGTTTTAGGAGATCGTTGTCAAGTAGTATGATTGTTTTATCTCATCATCATCACATTCCTATTGTTTTATCATCATCACATTCCATTCTTATTGCATATGATCTATCCTAATTAAATACTACTACTACCATGTTGTTGCCCTAATTAAATAATACTACCATGTTCTAATTCATCTCATAATCATAACCAGTTATGACCTCCTCTTGACTACTAACCAGTGATGTCAGCAATGTTCAACAATTGCTAGACTTGGAAAATATGGAATGAGCACATCCTATGCAATTTCCAATAAACTCAAGCTCAAAACTACTAACTGACATAGCTCAGGGGTTGAAGTACAAGCCACTTAATAGAACCTATACATGTACTTATTCCCATGTTATGCATGCAAATAGCACGACTCTCTACAAACTAACTCATAAGTATGGACTAGTATGGACTAATCGTTTGCAATTGCACATTCATGCTGCGATCTTTAGTAATTTACTATTTACAAAAACCGAATGCAATACCAAAACCCATGTAATATCTACGGTTGACATTTACTATATATGAACCACTAGAATCAATTCAAGGGTGCCTAAGACAACCAGAATTGAGCTCCTAGGTGCAATTACCTTCCACTAACCATCACAGTGGGAATCCATTATAACCCATACCAACATTAGAGTTCAAGTTAAGTGTAAAATTGAATGGATTATATAATTGGCAATTTCTTATAAGAAAACGACCCATTCACACCGCTGTTTGCACTACGATCAACAATTACGCATATATAACTTTTGATTGCCCGTTAACAATTCTCTACGGAGAAAAAAATTTAAAATCAACAAGTACCATTAACAAATCTATATAATATAACCCATGCTACAACATAACTTTGAGTAATGATTGAAAAGCGCTGAGAACTAAACACGAAACTAGTACTAACTGATAGTTATCATCTGGCATCTCCCTTACCAAATATTATCACTATTATTTCTCGTTCGATCTCGATAGGGGTCTCAGAACAATCAAACGTGCAGCGTTACCTGAGTGCTTGTACAACCAAAGCCATCAATCACAGGCAGGGAATACAATGCATAACATTCATTCAATCACGGCCACTGGCTGGATTCAGGAGCAGAGCAATCACAGACACTGGCCTACATTCAAGAGCTGCAGCAATAGATGGATAGAGAGGTAGGGGTGCCTACATCCACATACATCGCTCGGGTGCACTTTTAATAACTTGATAGTTTTCTCACTATGAACGAACTAAACTCAACGATACATGTGCAATTTCCAATGTGCAATTTCCAATCAGCCCACGCTAGCTACGATGATTTTTTTTGTAAATCTAATTACAACCGCTGTTACCATCCATGGCAAACTCTTCGATCAATTATGTGATTGCAGTTACTGCAATGTATGATGCTTATAGTCAATGATGTCTTAATTTTTTTTAATTCTTGCTCTATAGACTGGTTTCCTCTCTGTTGAGGCAGTCTTAGAACTAATTCTCAGGCAAGTTGAGATAGGCTGTATTCACTTACAACCCAAACCACTCTGTAAATATCTTTTTTTTCTTTATTAATAGATAAACCTTACTTAGCAAAAAAAATGTATGATGCTTATATGCATATTCCCTATGTGGCTTGGGACTGTATTGGGGTATTCTAGGTTTCCTATTTGGCTTGGTTTTAATAAAATAATTTTAATGTATGATGCTTATATGCATATTCCCTATGTGGCTTAGGACTGTATTGGGGGATTCTAGGTTTCCTATTTGGCTTGGTTTTAATAAAATAATTTTAATTAATAATTACTTGTAGATATTAAAAAAATCATAAACCATTACTCATGCCTGAATACCTGCACTATTGTTCATAACCTCTGATA